>OX639994.1:110144221-110234313 GCA_951828415.1 Anomoia purmunda
AGTGTGTGCAATTTTAGTAAATACAATTGCGAATAATAAAAAATATATACGACATATATAATATGCACAATATTTATATGCGCATTTACTTACTTTGTAATATTTTATATTATTTTATTTCATCCACACTATCAAATTTGCACTCGTATTCCAACACACACACATGCACGAACTATTCACACACGTAAATATAGGGCAACAATTTTTTTTTAGTATTTTCACACATGTGTGGAGAGTTGTGTGTGTAGTTACCCTATGGTAAATCGAAGTAGTGTACACCTGTAACAGATCAGATGGATGTGGGAGGCGGGGTTCCTTCAACTTAAAGGGTTTGCCATTATGTTTTAAAAATGATTTCGAGCAAGTGACCGCGGCGGCTGACTCCAATAAATTCCAATTTTCGACCACTTTTTGCAACAATTGGGGCCGTATGTCAACAATAACTGCGTGGACAAAAAATAGTTCAGCGGTGTTAAATCGCACGATCATCTTGGAGAACACGCCACAAGCCCACTGCGCGAGATAATGCGCTCACCAAAAGTTTCCTTCAATCAATTTATTGTTTCTCTGGCTGTATGGCAAGCAGCGTCGTCGTCTTGTTGAAACCAAACGTCGTCCACATTAACATCATCCAATTCAGGTACCCAAAAGTCATTGATAATGGCTCTGTGCTTTTCAGCATTGACTGTAAGATTATGGCGGGCTTGATTTTTGAAGAAATATGGACCAATGATTCCCTCTGCCCACAGAGCACACCAAACAGAGACTTTTTTGAGGATGTAACGGCGAACCGACCGAATATGGGACGCAGTGCGTGAACCGTCACGCGAACTGGCCCTTATTTTGGTAATAAATTTGAACGATTTGCAAACGTTGCTCCGAAGGAAGTTTGTTCATTATGAAATAGCAAACCAAACTGAGTATAAATCAAGTAACAGTTGTCGAAAACCGCAACTCGGTAAAAGGTATTGCCTTGCCAACTATTACTTATTAAAATTCAAAAGAAAATACTTATTGCACTAATATTCGAAAAGCCCTTTTCAGTAATTTCTTTCGACTGAAGGCACAAAGGTTGCTATATCTCATTTGTATTGTTATATAATGGATAATTAGTGGCAGCTCTTTACAAATATTTTTACGTATTAAAATCTGTAACACAAAGTTGAATAAAAACATATTATATATAATATATAATACAAACGTACATACATTTATGTGATAAAATAGGAACACGAGATTTTGGCCAGTTTTTAGAGCTCTTGTTTAAAATCGACTATCCGACTATTCGACCAGTCGGCTAGCTGATAAGGAACGTTTTTAATGGTTGATATCCAAATAGCAATTATTCGACTAACCGTTCACTTTCGACTAATCGCTCCCCATCGAGTAGTCTGAAAATCGACTAATCGAAATTATTCGAATAGTGGCAGTTACTCACTATAAATCCATAAAAACTTCATTATATTGGAAAATGAGTTTGGTCGATAAGCACAAAAATACAAACACATACATATGTATAAAAATGAACAGTTAGGCGACTAGTGGTTTACGGTCAGTTAGTCGACTATTTTTCGAAACAACTTTTGCCGATTAACAAGATCTCTACCAATTTTTGCCATAACTCAGTTTTACATTCCATTAAATTTTAAAACAAAAACGTTCTTTGTATGACTCAAAATAAGTAACGCTGGTAATGAAAAACAAAATGGGTCAAAAATCAGCAGGATTATTCCAATTTTTTTATATGACGAGCTAAACTTTTATAAAAAATTATAAACACAAAACAAGCAAAAGGAGAATGGCCAAAACTGGTAAAAATGTCGTGGTTCAGTTGAGAAAATAATAAGAAAATAACTAGCGTATTCCATCGTGCAGGAGACCATCCGCTGATTGCTGACATACCCATTAAATTCAAATTAGAACCATTATTCAATGCTTCACCTTCTCCTCCCCCTCTTTTTTTTTGAATAATTTTCCAGCCAACCAATACCCCGCTCCACGTTCAATCTTCCAACCCCCACTTTTTAAAATTCGTTTCACCTCCTTACTGAAGCCCGGCCTATCAGTCCCTATTGAACTAACGCTAACTGCGGCCTTTTAGGGGTAGCCTTTAATGCAAGCATCCACAATGACTGAATTTCACAATTCGAACGGACATAGAAAGTGAAAATGTAAGCAAAGCAAAAATTCTTCACATTATCACCATGCAAAGTGATGATATAAAGCGGGAAAATTCGGTCAAATATCGAGATAAATGAAACGTCTAATCAATCACAAAAGTAGGAAAGGGACCCGATTTTTCAAGCAGCATATCTCTGGTAGTATTTGCAGTAGGTACAAGGTCTATCATAATGAAACTTTTCCTCATTGCCATTGAAGCTACGATTTTAACGTAACATTTTTAAAATCACAGTGTTTCCATAACAATTATCCAATTGACACCTACAGATCTAATGTTCCGCTTTCATGGATTACATAACCCCCTTTAATAGAACATAGGAAATAAATTTTCGTCCTGAACTTAAGTCTCTCGAATTCATACTGCCATTCTCATTAGATATTCATCCAGCTAATTTTTTTCAGTCCACCAATACAGTATTTGAATTGCAGTTTCCTTTCCCCTTATAATTTTTAGTTTGTTTTTTAATAATATATGTATGTATATATACTTATATATATATGATGCATTTTATAAAACTTTTTAGATTATAGTAGCCGAAGAGCGTTTTGTAATAGACTCATAAAATGTGATACACCGATGTGGTGAGGGCGACAAATTCAATAGATTTAGTCGTATCGAACACAATAATTATTCGTTGTAGCTGATATCAGATGAACGAAGCAGTATAGAATGATAGAGGTATCAAAAAAAAAAAAAGAAAAAATGGGGTTGAAAGATTTTTATTGTAATGTAAAATAGTTGTTCTTGTCATAAATTTTTTGGAGATTATTTCCTTGAAATGTTGGACGAGACTGTGGTAACATAGGACGTTTCGAAGTTTCAATTTGCGCATTCGAAATGATTTTCAAATGTCAATAGAGCTATAAAGAACAGACAGGACGTACAATAAGAACAAGGTTTCGCGAAAAAAAGATAGAGAAACTCACTGCAATACCTAAGTCTAAAATTTTAAGATAACAGCTAAAATTCTGCATATGTTACAGAAAAGACGCCGCCGGAACCCGCTTGTGAATAAGGAAATATATAAACGGAAAACATTTAACGGAAGTATAAAAACGAGCAGACGAACACAAACACAGACATGATATTTGAGTTCTTAATACTTGTTTGTGGAAAACAAAACAAGAACCTAAGTAAAAGAATAGGTATCAACATACAGAACCCACAAGACCAAATTACAGACTTCTATCTGGCGAAACACACCACAGACATGTGAAGCTCCTAGGTAAAACACAACCCCTTACTTGACAAGGGACGACGAAAAATCGCTCCAATCAATATACATACATCAAAACCATTAGACCATGCGACGTTGACTACAGCTGTCCTGTAAAAGAGCGCAATTTCGGGATTGGATTTGTGGTGAAAGAGTGGCTTCGGCCCCAAATACTGTCGTTCATTCCGGTGAACGAGCATCTCGCTAGATTCTTCAACTTTTTAGCTTTTTATTTTAAAATCAAAGAGAAAAAGCGAAGTAAAGATAATAATTTGTTTTTTCATTCGAACGGTGCATATAAATCTTAGTTTTCTTTTATTTTAATGCCTGTAATATAAAAATTAAATATTGCTGCTATTTTTTGGTAACCCTAGAGGGATAACGCTATTTTATACCCCTGGAAAGATAATACTACGTCATAATGGCATATCTTTTTTTAATGGCTCTTAAGGATGTCAAAAATATAAAAGTTATTTGCTTTTTAATTGAGATCATTGATTTCATTAACTTTCAGTTTTACCAGGTACATATTAACATTAATCTAAAGTCAATATAAAAGTAATAAAAATATTTCATTTTGTTGAACAAAAAGTAACAACAAATTACACACATTTCACATAAATGCAAAAATTTGGTTCTCAGATCAAAATTAACAAAAGTTGTTTGGTTTTATTTATATGAGAACACTTCAGATAATATTTAAAAAAATAAAATAAAATAAAATCAAGCAAGATTATATGCATGTGATGCAAACTTGGTTTTGGTTTTCTCCGCACAGAGATGTTTTACTCATGGCACATTCCTTTTTCCACATTTTTGAGGAACATAACCCCCATATTTACGTTATGATCATACCTCAGATCCAAAAAAAAAAACTCACCACAAAAAACCAACCATCACTAATATGATGCTGCTATCAACTGAGCAAACTTAGCGTGATAAGTTGCTTCGAAAACAAATGAGAGTTTGAGAGCTTAAACTTAAAGAACATGAGTACGTCATTTCGATGTACGTTGTATCACTAGGATTAAAAAAAAAATTACAAAAATTAATCGGTATTTCTTGCTGCACATATATGAAAGCCAAAACTTGTCCAACCCCCTCTGCTTTTAACTATAAAACCAAATAGTTAACACATATCTAACTGCCTCCAATTAACACGATCTCTAAAATAGTTCGATATGACTAGTCCGAAACTAGTCCCCAGCGAATCTCTCCCTCTATAACTATAAGTTAGTTGGATATGTTCTGCAGTTGGTGAAATGTTTAGTCAGCTTTCAGCATGAGTCAACAGTAGTTATGTACATATTTACTACGCAATAGAAAATGTTAAGCCTTGTCGCCATGCACTTACATTTTTTTGCCTGTGTGTGTGTGTTGATGTGACTATGCGATTGTGTGGGTATACAACTCTAAACTAACACGAATTTGATTTTAATTTTAATTTGCAATGTTTGCATATTTTTGGGAAACTACTCGATACTCTTCACAACTACAGATGTACTTGAATTTACGATTCACTGGCGAATTTTACAATTTTACAAAATCGTTATCAAGTTACACAAATATTTTTTTAATCCAAGTGAAAAAATAAATATGTTCATACATACATATATGTATATAAAATATATAGTACTGGTATATTATTATTTGCCATTGGTTACGGTCAATGTAAAACAATATTTGTGTTTTTGTTTTAAGAGAATAACAAGATGTATATTTAATGTAGGCATACAAAACGAAGGTATACACATATATAGGTACATATATATATACATATATCATACATATTTATTGTGAAAGTGTAGTTTTGAAAAATATATATTTTCGTATTTTTATTGTCAATGTAATAACTTTGTGTATGCATGTGTTTGCTTGTAAATATATGGCTATTTGTTGGCGTTGAATTGCTTCCGCAAAATTGCTATTAATTTGTGAACTTTTGCAGAGACCAAAATGTAGACAAAAACTTGGTAATTTAATGTGGTTTGTAAATTTTATTGGGTCTCAGATTTCATATGTTTGTACAGAGTGTAACAAACTCGACAACAGCCAAATTTAATTGTATAGAATACGTATGCAAATTATATTATTTTTATTTTGCATAATATTCTTAGGAGATCGAAAAAAAAGTATTTTGGCTGCTAATACGAATTCTTATAACAGTACTATACTATAACACAAGTTTTAAACATAGTATAAAATAAAAACCAGAATCTAGATCCAAAACAATAATTCTTTGACCGTAGAATTTTAAAAAACTCAACCTAATTTTGATAAGAGTTTTAAAAGTATTTTGATAACAATTATGAGTGAGACAAACTTTCTAAATCCACAAAATCTATTATTCTGGCACTTATATTATAAAAGTCTTTCCATAAGAATTATCAGTGAGCTATTTTTTTACGTCTTTCAAACACTTTTATTTTGAGACTTTTATTTTTAAAGGTTTCTCCATAATTATTATAAGTAAGGCAACTTTTTTTAAGTCTTGAAAAATGGATCTGTTGTGGAGCCTAAACTGAACAAAATTAATCCAGAGGTGATACCGAACTTATTTCGAAACGATTTCGAAGTAGTCCCGCATCAGTAGCGAACCATTCCCGAAATGGTCCAAAAAAAGTTCCGTCCTTCAATTTAAAAATTAAAAAAAAAATTTCTCACTGCTAATTCTTTTTAAAATACTTATACAATATAAGCCTCAAAATAAGAATTAAAAATTGGAATCTCCTTCAAGATTTAAAATTTTTTATCTCACTAATAATTATTATCAAAAAAAATAAAAGTCTCAAAATAAAAGCTTTTGAAGGTTTAAAAAAATTGTATCTCGCTAATAATTATTATGCGAAGACTCTTATGACATAAGTATCAAAAAATTGTTAGAAGACTTCAAAATATTTATTTCACTGATGACTGTCAAAAAATACTTTTTTAATATAAGTTTTTGAATAATGATTACAGATTACGCGAACAATGTGTCTTACTCTAATAATTATTGCACAACTTTTACTCGTTTCTCTTATACGAGTAATAGTTGTGTAACTGATTAAAAACAAACTATCCTTATGTATATAAAATACAAATTTTCCTTGAGAACTCATTCGAGTAAAAATTTGAATCACCTTAAATCAAAATCTTCTTTAAAAAAAGACAACAACACAAATTTCAAGCTTATTCTTTTAAAATGAAGACGGGCTTCTTTCATACGGTATTTCAGTGCCATAGCCAAGAAGCTAACAGCAATCCTTAACTTTTATAATAAAGCTAGATTTTGTCTCTTTGATTTATTTTACAGTAAAATGAAAGTTGGTTAGTTATCTCTTTGATTTTTTTTTTATAAAAAAAAAAAGAATACGAGTAATGCAAGATGGTTCGCTCATTGGTAATTGCGTTGCCTAGGTTTCTAGTATAAAAAGTGCTTGGAGCGATATTTTGATCCGCTGATTCTTCTGGAACATTTTTTTCTTGTTGACATGATTAGTCAATTACAAACTATTTGGATTTTTGGACGAATCTACTGATGTTATTCTTTATGCAGTTAGTGATAATCTTCAGGTCGTTCGTCAGCAAGACTCCCAGTGTCTGCTGTCTATTGCGCGCCTGGGCTGTGCACTCACAATGGTAGCTTAGAACTGTTTCTCTACATCCTCGAGTTTGCAGCTTCGATATCGAGTGTTGTAAAGAAATTATTGTAGATGGATATGGCATGGTTGCCAATCGGCCCGTGATATTTTCTGGATTGGCCATAATTGGGCCAGGTCTCCGTCGCAATTGTACAAATTCTTGATCTGTTTGTGTCATTCGTGAGAACTGTAAGTGTAGTTTTCTCTGGAGTACTGCTATCCTTTGACTGTTACCTTCCGCCACAATAATATGACCACGAACCCAGGTGAGAAAGATTTCTATTGGCCCGACCACCAAGCTCAAGACCCGCTGAAAATTCCGAACCACATTGTAGTTTGTCATTGAAAATGTCAATATTAAGAGTGCTGCTTGACTGTCTGAGAATCAATGCCTAGCACCTCCGCTGAGGAGAGTTACTCGGGATGTTAGGTACTCGGAATGAGAGAGCGACGCCAATCGCAACCCATCCCGCAGACTATTTTGGATCCATCGGTATAGATGATCGTGGTGCCTACATCACCTACTCTCCCTCTTCTGCATTTCCGTCTAGAAAGAAACTTTAACTGGAAGTTTTGTTTGAAAAGCAAACATGGAGGCACATAGTGAGCTTGTTCTTTTGTTTCTAAGAGCTTGGCAAAAGCTCCACCATGTCCGTATTGGTTTAAAATCCAGCAGCCCGATTCTCTGAGTCTGATTGCAGAGTTGGCCGCAATTTGCCGCATGTGGAACTCTATGTGCAGTTGATTCAGGTACCACATTAAGCCCATCCGAGAGGAACGACCAAATGGCTGTATCTGCTTGCCCAGTGTCGGCCACAGTAGGTTGGTACTGGCTTTTCAACGACAGCCCTGCACATCCAAATCTTAATCTTAATCCCCAGCTTCTGCTCAGGATCCTTTTGCTTAATATTTGTCTTCCAGCTTAATTTGACATCTAGTATGACGCCTAAGTACTTCGCCTCGGAGGACAATGTGAGATTTGTTCTGTTTAAAGAAGGAAGTCTGAAGTGTGTACTTTTTTTCCTAGTAAACAGCCTCGATACAGAGGGTGATTTTCGAAGATCCATTTTGTAAGCTGAATAGAGCGCCTTCAAAAATTTCACTGATCTTTGAGGGGAATAGGGGAATAGATACTATCACCACTACATCATCTACATATGTTACTATCCTCTACCTTTGTTAAGTTCCAGAAGAAGATCGTTCAGTGACACCTCGCAGAGGTGCTGGAATGAGGGACTGTGATCTATGTATTGGCTACGTATTTTCCAAGTAGTAAGTCGTTGATTCTGGGTTCACAGACCGGTGGAGCCATGAAAGAAATCTGATGAGGAGATGTGGTGATCTCCGAAATAGGTTTAATTTCTTTGGCTCTGACTATTGTTGTCTTTTTTTTTTGCAAATATTTTCCTTATACTGTCCTTGAACTCACAAATTAATATTGTTGATTTAAATAAATATATTTGGCCGAAAAATAATATATGTATATTATTAAAACTAATATTAAATTAAAATGTATTCATATTATATAGGTTTTGTTATCCAAGCATCAAATGATGATTGATGAAATGCGTTCCTATGGTACACACATATAGAACATATCTTCCCACCTGGATTTGTAATGCCCAATTCTTCTTTTTGTAATTTATTTTCCTTTCCTCGTTTTACTTTACGCGTTGTTGAGAGTAACCCAAACATTAGAAAACTTTTTGTGAACGCCCACCTTATCTTAATAGCTAATCATCATTAATGTGACCCCTGTAAGGCTTCTTAACCGCAGCTTTTCCAGAATTTACTCGTATTAGCGATATCTCAAATTTTAGTATTCCGAAGCTATGCAACTGAATATAAATTACGTCTTATCTTTTCACCCACATCGCCGCCTCACCACCGCTCATTTCAAGTGAGAAGGCTACTTCTTCCGACATTTAATTCACCTATTTGAATTTCAATTGAAATACAAACCACCACTTACTCCCTGACTAGAAGTCTTTATTGAAATGGTAATCCCAGTTAGTAGAACGTTAACGGAATAAAAAGGAGTGGAAGTAATAGAACAGGAAGGTAGAAAAAATTAAAAGTGCAAATATCTACCTAGCTAAATACCACCAGAAGCTATAAAAGCAAGACAGAATTATTTAAACCACGATGCTCGTAATTTGTCAGTTGATAAGAAAAGGAAAATTGTTATGTGACTTTATTGCAAATTTTTTCGTCACCCATTGTGTCTTAAAACTAAGCACCCTGCTTTGATTTATTTAAAAAATATAAAAAAGAAAACTGAAATCTAATTGACCGAAATGCTAATAAATATAGATATACAAAATGGAAGTTGCCTAAATTGTTATATATAAAAATCTCGTTGCTCAGTGCTGTTTTCGAAACGGCTGGACCGATTTTTATAAAATTTTGTTTGTATAATAGGTCGTAAAGTATATTTTATGCTTGAGAGTGGGTTGCAATTTGTTTGGAAAGTCAAATTTAATTAAAATGCGCACAGGTTATATGAGACATTAATACATGGATGTCGAGCGATTCGTCTCTGAAAGAGGTTTCATAACTACAATGGTTTTTATGAGGGTTGCCACCTGTCTGAAAATTCGAGTTAAATTAATTATGCACAACTTATATGAAATATTAAAATATGGGAGTTAAGCGGTTCGTCTCGTCGAAGAGAAGGTTCATACTGATATTTTGGGGAAGGTTGCCACCTATTTCAAACGTCAATCTTTATTAAATTGTTAGGAATATTAAAACACTAGTACCAGACAGTTCGTTTCGCTGCGGAGAAAGTTTTCAGCTAGCTATATTTTTATGAGGGTTGCCACCTGCTTGAAAAATCAAATTTTATTAAATTTTACTCAAATTATGTGCAATATTAAAATATGGGTGTTAACCGGTTCGTCTCGGCGAGAAAGGGGCTTGGAAAGAGTTGCCACCTACTTGAAGAGTCGTATGTAATTGCATTACACACAAGTTATTTGAAATATGAAAATCTGTTTGTCAAAGTGTTCGATTCGCATATAGAGAGTTGCCACTTGTTTGAAAAACAGAATTTTATAAAATTATACACAAATTATATGAAATGGTAACAGATGTGTGGCAACTCATTAACTTTGCTAGCAAGAAAATATTAAAGATATATTTTTGAGAGGGCTGCCACCTCTTATATGTGACAGAATCTATAATGCGATTTCTGGTTAAATATGCAAATGTCAATTAATACGCAAATGTGGACAGGACAACGTTTACTGATTTTTTTGGCATTCTATATAAATGACGTATTGCTTTTCCATGCATTTTAACTAAACACCAAACTTTTGAAGGCTAACAAGTTGCTTTGATTCAAGATAATATCAATTGCGATTCTATCCAAAACGCGAGTGAAATAATTTGCAGGTGATTTCAAAGTTTCCAAATTTAAGAGGAAATCATGTTTCCAAATACCATCGTGAATTTCTAATACCCTTGATATCCAACTTAGAGAATTTTGAACAATTTTTTCAAAGCAATTTTTTTCTTCCAGCTCTTCAGTCTCTCTATATTTGCCATCGTTTATTTCCTACAAAATATCCTATTAAATACCCTCCTCGTTTATATTTTGCCCCAACATCATCGAAGCATCTTCTTCATCATCTCCACTATCTTCATCAGTGGAAGCATCCCAATCAAACTCCAAAATGAAGCTGTCGAATTGACTATTAAAATTATTGCGAACTTTGCAGTAGAACCGCTTGTAAAGTTCATATGAAACGAAAGTACTTTTGCGAAAAACTATTTGAGGGTAATTACAATATGTTGCTATAAAGGTCCGTTAACCCGCGATGCTCTTCAAAACTCCAAATATCGCTTCTACCAGTAGAGTCATAAGTACTTAGTATGTGGAATAAGTTCTGGCAAAATTGGAAGTGCTTAATCTAAACTTCACAGCCATAACAATTCCTTAAATTCAATGGTAAACGGTAACTTTTAACGTAATTTTAAATAGCAAAGAGCTGTCAAAAATGTTGCTGGCCTCATGTTGCCAAGATGTTGCGAGCCATTACATAGCGTAAACAGAATACAATGATTTCGTGAAAATGTTGTGGAATTTCGCACATATTTCACGGCAAACCATTTTATATGAATTTAGACAGCTCATTATACGTGAAAAGGGATCAAAGCACTATGCTTAAAAATAAAAAAAAAGCATATTCATATACTAAAGTTTTTTGCGGTATCATTCCCTGATATTCATTTACTCATAAAAGTGTTATGTATTCTCCTGATAATTACCGCTACATATGAGATGCCATTTTATGGCAATTATTTGAGAAATGCAATGCGCGAGGGAAGATTTAATAGCTTTGCATCACTTTCCATTCATATAGATATGTAAGTTACTACAGAAGATATTTTGTATGAAATGGCGATTTTTATGTTACATTTATTAAATTTATATCAATTAACACAAATCTGTGAATCGAATGGGGTTTTTGGCAAAAAACAATACTTGCATGCATGGCAGATGGTATGTTTTACTGTTCTGCTTGCATCTAATATTGAAACTATTGATTAAAATACCCTCTCCTTGCCTCATCTCTCGTGAGGCCAATGTGTCCATCTACCGAAAAAAAATTATACAGCAGTTGGGTTGAAATGCTATAAAATAAAATAAGAGGTGTATATAAAAGTGAATATAACTTCTCGGACTGCGTAAATTAATTTAAATTTCTCATTCTGCTTATTTTATTTTTTATCTTGTTTTCCTACTCCTATTTCTTAATGTAGTATTAATTAATGTATCGGTAGTAGCCAACTTTATCGAAGTTTACTACCACGTCTGTAGCAAAATAAGTCTATTACAACAATGAGCCGTAAGCCCTGGCAGCTAGGGTTTTTTTTTGTTTTTACTGTAAAATAATAATTGCATTGTTATTTTTCATTTAATAAATAAATAAATAAATAACTTTTCGGGAAGATATTAAATGAACAAATCAAACCCATTTCCCACATAATGTCCGATGATCTAAAACCACTATATAGAAATAAAAGAAAGAAGAACATATCAACTAAATGCAAAATGGAAACAATGAACCATTCCCTGAAATCCAGGCAGAGAAAATCATAACCGATCTTTATGTATTTATAGCTGCAAACCATACCCAGGCATTAATACTAACTTCTTTGTGAATTAATACAAGTAAACAGTCTTTTAAATTAAAGATGGCGGTGGCTGATATTAAATGTTACAAATAGCCATTATTAACTATCAGACATAGAAATTCGCTCAGAGAATGGCATACAAATGACGGTTACAACAACAGGTGATCTCAGCTGTGACGAATTTCGACATCTATGGGCTAAGATTTTTCACTTCTATTTTATTCATAATATCAGCACTGACTGTCATAGACCTTGGCAAAAAAGAGACATGAGCGACTCGCTACGCTAGCTATAGCTCTACATATGCGACAATGAAAAGACAAAAATATTCATTGCAGTTTTGTAAAACCCATAAATTTTTTGTGAAAAATCTGAAGTGCTTATTTACTTACTTACTTGGCACTATAACCGCTTAAGGAATTTTGGTCGAATTTCTCCTACAAGCTACGAACATGCAGCTTTACGCCGACTCCGAACGGCAAATGTTTTTTGTTAGAAGTTTTTTACATACACTCGGAGGTTTGCCGTTACCTGCCGAAGGGCGAACGCTATTAGAAAAAAAACTTTTTCTATAGTTTTTGATGTTATTTGCCCCGGCCAGAATTTGAACCCAGGACCCACCGAATGAAGCGCGCACACGCTACACACTCGGCTATGGCGGCCGCCAAAAATAAGGAAGTTACGCCTGAATATTTAAAAGTTTTGTATGATTCTATGACCAAAAGAGGCAGAGCGTAAAAGATGCACAGGATGGCACAACAAAGTATTGGGAAATAAAGAATGAATAAATCGTTGAAAATTTTGTCACATTTTGTTTAATTTAAGTTTAAGTATTTACAAGAACCAAAACAAAATTTTGGGTTTCCAATTTGTCTAATTTTTCAGTAGTTTTTTCAAGTCGTCAATAGCTGCAAATGAACAAAAAATGGATGTTGACCTTTTTAAACTAAACAAAAAAAAAAGTTACAACAGGTTTTACTCAAATTCGTATGACCGTTTAGTAAATTTTCATAAAAATTTTCCCAAATATGTTAAGCATTTTGAAGCTATGCAGCTTAAAACTTCGAATTGTTTAAAAAAATTTGAATGCGGCTTTTGTCGTTCGCATCAAACAATTATTGGAACTAAGCAGATTCAATCAAAAACAAAAAAAAATAAAAACAAACAAAAAATCTGCAACAAGTTTTGTTTATAAATTTTCAATTTGTCATCAGTCATGTTAAGTCCATGTATGGATTGTCAGCGAAACCTTTAGCTTACCCTCCACCATGCCAAGGACCAAGGACCACAAAAATGTACTACCACTCGTACAACACCGAAATGATTTAGATCTCATGTACTAACTTTTCTAGTGAATCCAAAACGGACAAGGAATTGTAAATGTCAAACACCTGAAATACACAGACAGCTCTGGATACTTACAACTATGTACTTATAACTGTAATCGTTTCCTTTCACACACACAGACACAGAGAGAGAGAGCGACATACAAAAGGGATGTGACGAAACGTTTTTGGTGATTGGAAAACTCAGAAAGCACAGACGATTGAAGTGTAAGAGGATTGAATCTGAATGTGTCACATCTGCATAAAACGATTGCACGTTCAATTTAATGGGAATTGACGCCTGTTTGCCTCACATCAACACAATCGCAAATACAATCACACATACACTCGTTCGTACAACTTGATTGTGAGTGAGAAAACTCGATTACACGAATAGTCCATACCTAGTACAGGTGCAAGAAAATCCCATCAGAGTTCAACATTTGGCACGCGTTTGGCTTCAGCTGGCGCTAAACATCGAAAAACCAATGTCAGGTCATATGGTCGACCCACCAGCGCGGTAAAAAGCATTTCCTCCACAGAGAGAGCGAGTGAGAGAGAGAGAGAGAGAGAGAGAGAGAGAGAGTGAGAAGGGTGATAGAAGTGCCGGTATAAGACGAGTGAAAAGCTGGTGTACACTTAACCGGTGTCAAACTAAGATTGCTCTGTATGTATGTGTGTGTGTATGTATGTATTTAGCTTGTACACTCATACCGTTGGTATTTGCCAACTGGCTGTCTGGCGTTCCAGTTCAGTAGAGTTTAGACAGTTTGATATGCAAAGAATCGCAAGATGAGATGAAGGACGCACGATAAGCATTGAGCAAGCAAAGAATACAATACTGGAGACACTAACTTACTACGATTATACACACACACATATACTTACATACAAACATAAATATGTGCATTAGGCAGGCATCAGTCAAAATACAAGAGAAATTAGGTAATATTTTTCCATCAGCATTGGAAGACAGATTATATTTGAAGACTTCTCACTGTATTTGAAGGCTTCCAACAAAAATTTAAAAAAAATCACAATATAAGCTGTAAAATAATTTCGAAAAACCAATAAATCTTTTCTTTAGCTTTCTACGTTCTACATTCGAGAAAACAAGCTATATACATATTTAACTCAGGGTTTGCCGGTTAAATTGATGAATTTGCTTACACAGTAAAATTAAAAACATAAATTTGTAACCTTGCAATTATTTAGGGTTAAATTTTTAACTTTGTGACATTCTGTCATAAATAAATAAAAAATAATATTGCCATTTTTTTATATACACGAAACAATTTCAAACGAATCGCTTTTTTTTCGACTATAATGAGGATGCAATCGAATACTTTGGATCCAACTCCTTTAACAAAGCTTTGACAAAGCGAAGCGATCACTTTCACGAGATTAGAGATAAATCATACTAAGCATGTCGTTGTTGTAGTAGAACCTACAAAAATTATTTTTATGTTAAATTTCAATAAATTCATCAAACTAAAAGCAAATGTCAAAGAAGAAAAGTGCATAGCCTGGGTTACGAAATCAAAAATATAACTCTGAGTTACTTATCTCTTTGTTTATAATTTTAACTCTGGATTTTCCGCAAGTGGGCCTAAGAATTTACTCATTGTAAAAGCATTTATAAGTACATGTATAGGCACTTAATTTTTTTGTATTAAAAACTTAAAAACATTTGGTAACCAACAAAAAGATAAATTCTTTAAAAAAAATATACGAAAGTCAATTTACCGTATAGTATTTTTTAAAACAATTAATATTCTTTGCTAATCACAGAGTTACATTATATTTTATTTATCGACCTTTTGACAGACTTCCATTTATTGCGGCATACTATATATGTAGATGAGTCACCTGGAAAAATAGGCCAACGATCGTAGCGATCAATGCTTATTTTCCGGTGCTTCAAAATACGCTGGTAAAGGTGAAAGTTAAAAATTACTTGACTTTTGACATTGGCGGTCCCATAAGCTTAGAATCCCTTGTTAAGTCCATCCAGGAGTTAAAGATGGCCAGATCAAGAAAGAAAAAAAAAAACTCAACAGTCCATGTATTGGTCATTTTATTCCTATAGCACTCCATCATTTGGTCACACAAATGAACTCCAGCCATAAACGAGTCGTAGGTTTGATTACTGTAGCTATTTGAACGAAACAACTACGTTTTAGGTTTCTGTTCCTACTCTCAACTTCACATACAGGATTCTTTCCACACCTGCTTGACACAACTTGGTCCCCGATTTTGTGTCTTTCCACTCTCAACTAGTGATCAAAGGTAGCCCAACGGATTTCGTTATTCTATTTGTCATTATTGTGCCTGTTGCAGGGTAATAATATTGTACATCGATTCTACGAATGGAATTATAGTAAAACCCCTATCAAAATATATTTGGTCAAGGCCACAATCTTCAAATATTCCATAAGAAGTAGCGGATACACAATTTTTTAAGCCAACAGGCTGAGAGTTTGATCTAATAAATTGTCGGGAAGGAAATCTTTCAGTAAATAGCATAATTGGTTCATCAATTGAGTATCTTGTTATTTCCGTTTCCACTTCAATACAGCGCCTTCTACGAGTCCGAATTAGAAATGCCTTCAAAGTCTGATCGAGGCTGGAGGAACTTGTCGCGGGGCATGGAGTTTAATATGGCTTATTGATCTGTGTTGTGGGTTGGCAAGTTTGTCTGTTCAAGATTGCAATCTGAAAATGCATTCTTTCCTTCACCAAAGAAGGCAGGTTAATTTGATCAAACCTGGCGAGAACGGAAATTGAGTTTACAAAGTAAGTGAAATATCTTTGGGAACTCTGAATAAAATAATCAAATGGAACTCACAACTTACAACGATTACCAATACAGTCACAGAGACTTGCTATGCCTGTCAGAGCCTTTTTTTTAAACACGTAAAATATCACCTAGGCTATCGGTGATAAAACCGATTTTAACTTATGCGGCACTGATCTGGTGGCCAAAGGCTAAGCAAAATAGCACCGGTATTACTTTGGGTAAGCTCCACCGTATGGTTTGTGTGATTATCACAGGCGCCCACGGGCGCTCTTGGCGTCACAACAGGATTTCCTCCTCTCTCCTCTCAACTTATATCAAGAAGAAGGATGTTCTTAAGCTTTACGCTTATCGCATACACATAGAATGAGTAGAGGCGATTTTCGTGGTCATAAGAGAATACTTAGCCCATGGATACCAAGTCACCAAATCTACCCTTCAATAAGCACTGCAAGATAATAATTCCTGGAAGAGACTGCTGCGGAGCGATAATCCAATATATCTCCAAAGTATCCTAAGCATGGTATACTGATGGATCCAAGTTGGACGTTGGCAGTACTGCAGCTGGAGTCTTCGTACCAAAGTTTCAGGAAAGGCTGTCGAAGGGCACTTAACCAACTACCTTGCATGCTGAGGTTTACGCACTTGAACTATCTGCCTGCGAATGCCTTCTCATAAAGACAAAAAATTTCAGAAAACATATTATGTCAGACAGTCAGGCTGCTCTGAAAACCTTGGGCGCATACTTAACGACATCGAGGCTTATGGACGACTGCAAAACTGTTCTGAGCCCACTGTTCAACCGCAACAAAGTAACATTGGGGTGGATTCCGGGCATGTGGATTGTGAAGAGGATGAAACGGCTGACAGTCTCGCAAAATTGTGGCCCAACGACATTTGCTTAGTCTAGAGCCTTTATGTGGAACATCCAAAAACTACACTGCCGTAGCGCTGCCGAATGAAGGAAGGAGTCTCGGTGTGCAGCTCACTGGCGTAGCACAAAGCGCACTAAGCAATACAACAGGCTCGTATCTACCGCTCGGAAGATCTCTGTAAGACTTCTGAATCTCAACCGGGAGAGTTTAGGAACTCCTACTGGTTACCTCGCAGGTCACAGCAAGCTAAAACACCATCTGTGTAAGATGGAGCTAGCTGAAAAACTGCAGGTTTTGTCACAGTTGGATGTCGAAACGCTAGAACATATTTTGTGCGATTGCCCCGTGTTGTCCACCCAAATCCTAAGGTTGTGGATGTTCTTATTTTTAAGAGTCAGCACAAAGATATCTTTATTCCGCAGCGCATAACACAACCACCATTATTAATTATTTGGAACTGCATTACATCTGAAGATCCCGGTCCTATATATTTTATTGAATAAACAATGCGCTCTTCCCAGTATATAAACGTATGAGATATATTTTATCGCATTTTGTCAGCATCCCTAAAATGAATATATTTTCATGTAAGATAGCGTTCCTTGCCAGATAGCGTTCCTTGCCATTCCAAATATCCTAATGAATAAATTGATAGCTCATATATAATTCTCACTTAAATTGTTTTTGTTCTATAGTTGGTCAAATTCGTCACTTTAAAATTTACTCCTCGGTCATAATTCAATGAGTTATGATACAGTAGAAGTCCATTAGTCCGGATAGTTCGGTATCGCTCCGGAAAATTTTAAAAATGTTGGTTTTCTCCAAAAGTGTGTCTTTAAAGCAAATAAATAATAACGCGCGAGAGCTATTCGGAAGTTTTCGGGGTAGTTCGGGATCATCCGGAAGCACTCGGTATTGTCCGAAAACAATTAGCGGCCGGTTGGTCTCAGCTGGCACAACAAATTTAGATGCAAATTTTGTGCGTTGTTGTTTTGTGTCCTTTCACATCGCAGTAAACGTAACTTTTGAAACTGTTTATAAAAAAGTGAGTTTCGTTCTAACTATACAGTGACCTAAGCCTTCGAGTTCAAAAAAAGAAAAACGAAAACACGTAGCACTGACTCTCAATCAGAAACTAGAAATCATCAAACGGCTAGAAAAAGGCGACATTCGTGACTTTTTTTTAAATCTAAGTGAAATATGTTTTACAGTACGTGTACATACATTATATGAAATGTAAAATAAACTTTGTTGTAGGTTTTTGCATACTGTATTTGTAGTTTAATTATTAACCTGATTGTTCTTATAATTACCGCCTGATAGACCGGAATTTTCGGTAGTCTGGCACCGAGCCGGTCCCGAACGTGCCGGATTATCGGACTTCTACTGTATTGAGAATATTTTCAAATAGGTCCAGCTTAGGGGGAAATCAGAAAGTATAATCGGCTATATAGTTCCGGTAGACTTTTATTTTTTTGGTGCGGCACCCTAATGCACATAAATAGATATGAACATGTTGGATATGTGTACCATTTGTGTCTTCTTGTATTTATATATTGCTGTACGTGGACGATATGCAAACGCGAAAAGATAGCTACATACGAGTATAACCAGCAAAGAAGCACGTTGAACATGTCAAAGGTGAAAGATGTTTAAAATAGCGACATCGATGATTTGAGTGAAATCAACGCTAATTGCATTTAGACAGCTCTACACTGATAGAACTTGGGCGAAAGCCAGCTGAGACCGCAAGGTATTTCACGCAAAAAATATTTGCATTGGCATGCGAAAATTATTTGAAATATTTTAGGGAAACAAGTAAAATTTTTATCTGCAGGCTATTATTACATTTTGTCCATTTTCCTTATTTAGCGCTACACATAAATTGCTTCATATAAAGCTACACATATATAAAAATATTATAAATATATTATATTCACTCATTTATTCGTGTATGGTACAAGTACAGGAATGTACGAGCGCATAATTATTTCCAGCCACATTTCCTCATACCCTTAATTGTGTTAATGGGTCATTTTAATGGCGTTAAGCGCCATTGCCGCCTAGCTTTTTAATTTTATTTTTATTTTGTGTTTTTTTTTTTATTTTTTGTTTTGCAGTATATGCTGCATTTTCGTTTTAATTACTTCACTTAATTGTCAAGGGAAATGTCTTCGACTCAATATTTCCACGTTGTTTTTTGTATTTTTTTTTTTTTTTTGATTTTTTGTATGAGCTTAATTAACTGTCAATATTTATGCATTCTTATTCTTATATGTACATACATATCTACTATGTTGTACATTCAAAGGAAAGGACAGTAAATACAGTAAGTGCTGAAGAACAAAAAACAAAGAAAAAAAAACAGTGCAAAATGAAACTGACAGCGAAGTATGGCAAATATTAATGAGCCATAGCCCCATAGGAGATGGACGAAATATGAAATGTAGCGGCCATTAAGCCAACGAAGGTTAACCTCAGTAAAATTAAATATTTGTTTTGTACTTTTTGGTATATATGTACTATGGCAATTGCGTTATGAAGCTATAAAAATTTCTCGAAGTAGATATGAATATACACACATACATACATACATACATACATAAGTACTTGCAAATAATTACTCATGAATTTTTATATAAAAGGTAAATGTATGGTAGCCTAGCAACTTCCTTTGAACGTTTCCGTTTCGTGTTTTTTTTTTTGCTTTATTTGTACAATTTCGAATTCTCACAATATTCCTTATAGTATTTAACATATTTGCCAGCTTGAAAAAAAATTGTTTACTCTCTCCTTCAGTTTCAAATCTCCATGCAGCTTAAGCTCTATACATGGAAGTCAAAAATTCTGATCCCAACCCAAGTGCACACCGCAAATAATTGAGCAGTTTATTTTGTAAATTAGGTAAGCAAATTTAATTTTTTTTTGGTTTACCCATATAACCTTCACATCCTCCATTTTTTCCAAAAATAGATTTTCTCCGCTTTCAAAATAAACGGCGCAATTTAAGATATTCTGCCTTATTTTTATGGCAGCACAAACCACCCCGTTTTTGTTATTATTTTCTCATAGTATTTGTAAGAGTTAGCTCGATTTTTTTATGGCCCACTAAAGTTTTTATGCGCCGGCCTATATTGTTATCATAAATTAAAAACAAAATGAGAGGTTAAAAGAAAGAAAAACAATAAAATTTCACGGAAAATATTTTCATAGAAAAACTGAACCCATTAGTCTCTCAAAAAAATATAAATTTAGAAACTTAGAGGATAAAAATTTTGAAAAAGAAATTATTATTCGGAAAATTTACCTGTGGGTCTCCTCAAGCAAAATTGTATTCAAAAAACGGAAAATTCCGCTGTTAAGCTGCAATTTTTTTTGCTATCCTAAACTTTAATATTGCAAAGAAACAAAGATGTTATCTAACTTTTATATTAAACCATTTGTTATTTTATTTCATAGAGGGTTTGGTTATATTTGCACACAGATTGTGTCTTTCCGAAGAACAATTTTTTTGAACACTTCAACCTTCTACGAGTATCGACTTTTCAATTTTGTTTTTTTTTTGTGATGGATATCTTGAAGTAAGTGTCAAACACTTTTAGTTGAGAGCTAATGGGTTAAAATAGCCAATGAAAAAACTTTTATTATGAAGATAGTATTATTTTATTTAAATCTTTCCATTCATTGGTGCTCTTGAGCTCCCTATACTTTTATTAATATTGTCTTTCATTTTAATATTTTCAATTATTTATTTAAAAAATTTTGTTGAACTAAAAATAATGATAGAAAATGAACAATAAATGACTATAATTCAAAAACTTTGAGTCGTCGGTCAAAAACTCTGAATGTCGGTCTTGTTCAACCTTTTGCATTATTTCATCGACTTTTCCAATAGCTGGCCGGCCAGAGCGAGGTGCACAGTTAAAATCAAAATCAAAAAAGAAACTAGTTTCTAAATAGTTCAAAATCTAGACTAGGACCAGTTGCGAAATGATCCTGAATTCAGTCTGAAAAGGTCCCTTAATGAAATTCCAACTTATATTATAAATGTGAGAGTTTATGTGTTTGCTGTTACATTTTCAGGGCCAAATGGCCGAAAGGACCTGCACAAAATTTAGTATACAAATAGCCCACTCCTACCCTATAACATAGACTATATTATATGGAGAGTTACCACCTGCTAAAATAGTTATAGTGAATTAAATAAATAAGTTAAATCACATATTTCCATATAACGACTTGATGGATCCGAATAATACTGAAACCTATATAGTCCGTTATATTGCTTGCCATAAAATCGATTTTTTAAAAGCAGTCGACACCTGCTTAAGAAATTAAATTCAAGTAAAGCAATGAATGAAATTAAATAATGCAATGAAATCAAATGAAAGAGGATTAATAAAAATTCACTTCACAAATGTTTTGAAAGAAGGCTGCCACCTGTTTAAATGTAAATTACGTTAACTCAAACAAATAAATGGTGTTTAACATTAATATTGCCAAACTAAAAGTTTTAAATTTAATTTCAAAAATACTTTTGAAGAAGGTTGCCACCTGTTTAAAAAATTAATCAAAATTATAAAAGCTTAAATCAAATCCAACTAATAACATATGCAATGTTCAATAAAGTTTAGTTTCCCAAATACTTTTAAAAATGGTTGCCACCTGTTTGTATGCAAATTAAGTTAAGTAAAACAATTAAATTTACAATATGATGGCCCATCTACAAATTTTAGGAAGCGTAATTTAAAAAGTAATTTTGAAGAGGGGTGTCACCTGCCAAATATTGAAATATGGGTATCAAACAAAAAAATTACGAAACCTGTTTGAAAGGAAATTAAATGAAATTATTACGTAAAACGAATTTTCACCTAATGGGATTGAACGCTTACAAGTTTAATTATGAAACTGTATTTAGGGAGATTTCCAACGTGTTTAAAAACATGAATTTAATCTTACTTGTAAGTTTACAGAAATATAACTGTATTACTCTGAAACAAAAGAGTTTATACGGAAACTTGTTTGATGAAGGTTGCCACCGTTTAAAGATGGGTGATTGAATTTAATTGGTAAGGTAAATTTTACTACACTGGCGGCAAACGGAAAACGTTTGAAGAGGTTCTTTAAGAGAAATATGTTCGTGGAGTAGAAAACTTTAAATTGAAAATAATTTATAAGAAAAATGAAGCATTACAATTTTTTTTAACTGGCAGAAGTTTAAGAAAACTTAGTGTCGAACAAATTTGTAGTGGTATATATATGTATATATGTATATCCTAACAGACATTTATAATAATGTGAAAGTTTGTGTAGGAGCATATTCGATGGATTTATACAAAATTTGGGACACATGTTCCTTTTAACCTGGGTTAATATATAGCTTGCAGTTAATTTAATGATTCAAGTAAATCGGATATCGATGACGACTGGACATATATACATATAGTCCGTTATATCTTTTACAACAGAACCATTTTTTTTAAGGGCTTGCCATCTACTTAAAAGGATAAATTGATTTAAATTAAAGGAAAAATTAGGCATGGGGTTCAAAACAAGTTCGTTTAATAAACCTTAATCATGAAAATGAGACTTCTAAATAAATGCCACCACCGCTTAATTATGAAGTAGGGATAGATTTTGTTTTAGATAGTAAAAAAATAAACACATAAACTAAAAATTGATTAAAAGTTATTACCTTTGGTAAACATTTTTATTTGCTTTCCCGTTACATTTAAATCCATAGCCGAAGATAGTGCGAGCAAAGCCGAGGGTAAAAGCTATTGTGATAGAAGTCCCGCAGTAATTGTTATTAATAACTTAAAAATTTCTCATGCATATAATTATTAAACATTTTTATAATGGTGATATTCGTACCAGTCTGGTTAATTCGACATTTGTAGAATTAGCTGTAAAACCATTTACCATACTGCCGAGGCCTAAAAAAACTACTTTCACAAGTTGGACCGAAGCACCGACCAAAGAACGTAGATTTCAAAGAAGTTGCATGCCGTTTCGTTTCTTGTAACAAGAACTCTCGTCTAATTCACCATAAACAGAAACCAATTGGATCTAATCAGATTCTCATATCAATCAGCGAAAGTTCTATGTCAAATTTGTTTTGGTATGGTGAATTGAACGAGATTTTCTGTTAAAGGAACATTGGAATAAATTTCTAACTATTGGTTAAAAATATTAATAATTAAAAGTTAATATTTTACGAAGAAACTGTTCCTGAAATTTGGTTTCAAATATCAAAACAGTATATTTAGCTCAGATTAATTTGTTGAAGATTTTTCAAAATTTTTTTTTTAAACAACTTTGGTCACAAATAAGAGAACCTTATATGGCAAATCAAAAAAAAAAAAAAATCATTGATCCCCTTGGGTCGAACTGTTGAGTAGTTTTGACTTACTCATCCGAGGCTTTCGTTCTGTTAAAGAACTTATTACGCCTTTTTTGGTATTTCTGGTGTGGCATTTTTGTCTCCTTCAGGTTCTTCAGTGGATCCCAGTGATCCCAAGTCTTCCAATTGTCAAAAAGGCTCCATGCACAACATTATCGTGCCCCCATTTCTATTTCTCTCGCTTCTAATTTTAATTACGGCTTATCATTCGGCCGCAGCTTTCTAACCCTTTTTGCTATGCATTTTTTTCGTTCATATTTGCTTGGGTTGATATTCTCCTACTCTACTCTGTCGTATAGGTTTTGCCTCGTCATATAAACAGATGTGATATTTGAAAATATATGTTGATCAGAAATTTAGAAGCATTGTTTTCTGTTCCATTTTAAATCCAAAATACTATAAAGAGAAAGAACCCACATTTCCTAAACTCAATTTTAAATTGTTTTAATACTTTCTAAGGAAATTTCGTTTCACCGTTTTTATTGTTTGTTTTCCTTTCACGGTCCAAGCTATTTAGGAGTCCATCCATAAGTTTTATTGTTCTTGTAGAGTCAATAAAAAACGTATTCACATGATTGACACGCATAATTGACAACAACAACAACAACAATACAAGCAATTAGATACAAATTGATCGATTAGACTCCCCATTGCAATAGCAGCTAAATAAATATACATACTACCAATTTATGTATGAATGAATAGCCATAAACAAATACTCTTACATCTGTTCTATTGTAATCGTATAAATAAAACAATAATAAGCCAACAAATAGCTCAAAACGATCGATGGCGATATTTGAATGTAGAGCAAATGCAATATAAAAAAAAAATGCAGGGAATCATTGAAACGTTCGCATTTGTTTATATTTGGTGTTGATCTATTCCGCGTTTTATTGCTCCAGATGTAGATACAAGCGAACATACATACATATGTAATGTGCAAAGGCCCTTACATACATACGTACATATATGTATTGTGTGTGTGTACACAGAAATATTCCACTTAAGAAAGTTTTGGCGCCAGACCATTTGCCACTACAGCCTACTTTTTCATGAATTACATAAATATATACAATACATATGTATGTACTTCCACATTTCAATCAACTTCTGTTTCGAAGTGCATATCGAAGTGGGTACAAATTTATGTATACTTACGTACAGTGCTGTGCATATAATAAGCAACGAAATTCAATTCTTATGTTAATTAATTTCTTCTCAATCATTTTTTATAGAAGATGTAAAAAAAACCCAGGAGACATTGTCCTGCCTATATTTATTTATTAATCTAAACTTTCCCCTGGCGAAACAAATGACACCCATATAACATGTGTAGGTGGCAACCCTCTAAATATCATAAGCCATCTCCTCAGCAAAATTAACTGTCTGACACCCATATTTTAATATTCCATATAACGGGTGTTTTATTTAAATAAATTCGACTTTTCAAACAATTGGCAACCCTCTTTATGCTAGAAACCTTATGCTCAGTGAATCGAACAGCTTGCCAACCATATTTTCATATTTTATATACCTGTGTATCATCTAATTAAATTCGAATTTTCAAACTGGTGGCAACCCTCTAAATGCTATTTACTCTCTCCTCAGCAAAATTAGCCGTTTGACACACATATTGTAATATTCTACACAACGGGTGTATAATTTCATTAAATTATACTTTTCAAATAGGTGGCAACGCTGTCCAAAATACAGGTGTAAACTTTCTCCTCGCTGAGACGAACCGTTTAACAGCTACATATATTTTAGTTTTCATATAACTCATGTATAATTAAATTAAAAAGCGAATTTTTAAACAGATGGCAACCCACTTCAAAAAATAGGTAGTTATAAACCTTCTTCTCAGTGAAACAAAATTTTGATATTGATATTTTAATATTTTATATAATACTTGTGTACAATTTAATAAAATTTTAATTTTTAAACAGGTGGCATCCCTCTGAAAAATGTAAGTTTAAATACTTTCCTCGCCGAGACGAACCGTTAGTTACTCACATTTTAATATTTTACATAACTTGCGTATATTTTAATTAAATTCGGGTTTCTGAACAGGTGGCAAAGCTCATAAAAGTTCGCTATACACCTTCGTTTTGAGTCGTACCGCTTAACGCCCATATATTAATATTTTATATGACTTCTATATATTTTAATAAAATTTAAATAGTTGGCAACCCTTTTCCAAACATAAAATATACGTACATACTGTAACTAAAACCTTACAAAAAACCTTCAAACTTTTTTCTAAATCAATGAAAATTTATCAAATTTCACAAAAAATTGTCATAGGATTTTCAAACTTTTTCAGCAGAATTTTCACAAAACCACCGGGGTTGCAGTTTTATACCAGTTTTAAATTCAATAGGTGTATTCACGATCCATTGCATTGTTATAAAAAGCATATTTGCAATACCAAGGTATGCACCAAATCGATAATTTATTTTGTTCGTTCGTAACATGCTTTGCTTTTTGCTTAATTTCATTGGTAAATAACAGCTGACACAGGGTTGCAAAAATGCGCCATGCGAGGTAGTATGCAATAGATTGAGAATATCCCTATAATATAATTAAGTGCAAGTTTCAAGTGACTAACAATTTTCTATAATTACTTTTTTTTTTGCTGCCGCTTTTTAGCATACAAAAATAAATTTTGTTCGTGCGTTATATGCAAGAAAATGCCAAGAACCGACAGCAAAAAGAAACTGCACAAAAATTTGAGTCCCCTTGAATATAATATATGAATAGAATAGGCTACAGAACTACAGACTTTAAAAATCCGGATTGAAATGTTATATATTTTTGATGGTCATTCTTTTAAATTTTTCGATTTTTTATACATTTTCTAAAATGTTTGAAACTTTTATTTGTATGGTTTTGAAATCAGCTATATTTTTATAAAATATTATTGAAAATAAATTAGTAAACATACATAAGAGTCAAAAAATAGTATATTGTATTTTGTTGCTTATGATTTGTACATCACTGTGCATATATACATAGTATATATATAATGCATTTTTTTATTTCTGTTATTCATCAAAACAATGGATGCGCTTGGTTGGTGCGATAAGGCAGCATATTCCTCTCTAATTTCGTTCAATATTACAAAAAGGTGTTAAGTAATTTAATAGAATCTTATTCCTAAAAAAAAAGACACCAATAGATATTGATCGAAAGCGTAATGAAGTTTTTATTCTAAATACATAATATTAAAAACTTTTAGAAGTTTTACGATATTTTATGAGTGTTTTGAAACTCTTTGATTAGCTTTACTGAGTGATAATAGATGCCGGTTCAGCCCTCACTCTCGATTTAGATATGGATATCCGAAATTAGAACAATTTTCCGTCATCCCTTGTCGAGTTCGTTATGGAGACAAACCGGTTTGGGCGTTTTGCTATTTGCAGGGTAATTTTTTGTTCAGTGTTTTTTACTTGATTTAAAAATAGAAAACGCAGAATTGCACTGATACTAATTTGATTTTAAACACCAACATTTTGAAGCGTAATAAAAGTCAAGATGAAAACCGATAACTTTCTCAAACATTTAATTTATTTCAGCCTTAAAATTTGACAGTTCAAAAACGCTACGGTTGTTAATAAAGTAAGAAAACTGTTCGATAACATTACTACATTTATAAAGTAGAATTTTTCAGTATAAAAATATTATTTTACTATTACTTCTCTCATATTAAATCTATCAAAATAAATTAAATAGTCGTAAACCAAACTATCATACATATTTGAACAATCAGTGGCATAGAAACTATACCTTAAATAGCACCGATATTTGTGATTTTTTAGAAGTTACAAACAACAAAGTGGCATCGAATTTCTTATTCAAAGCTGATTTACTGTGATAAAGCAATTTATTGTGTAAACCTTTAAATCCCGAATATTATAAAATCTATATGTGATATGATCTTGTCGGTTTCGATAAATTATTAATATATTATAAAAATCTGCATAACAAATTTCAAACAGATATCTCTAAAATTTGGGACTACTTTGCATTCAAACAGGCAAACATACGGATGGCCATGGCTCAGTCCGCTTTGTTCACGTAACGGGTGTTTATAGCAACCTATAACAACCGATATACATATATATAAAGACCCATTTATATTCACATAGACAAAAAGAGAAATCGACCCGCCCGCGCATCGGATGACGCAAGTAACTATTGAGATATTTCAAAGAAACATCTTGACCTTGATATTAAAATTATGTCATATTTCCGTAACTATCAAAATTAATTTTCTCGAATTTGATATAGAGAATTGTGTTTGGGAAAGGAATACGAGGGTTAGACACAATTTCGAAAAATATAGGAATACATTGTATATCTTTTTTACACAATAAATTGATTTAGCAGATATTTTTTGTTTGCCTTGGTGAAGGCACTAAGTAGAAGAAAGCTCCATTTTTGCAGGTTATAGTGAACAACATAAACCTTGAAAAGTCAGTGGTTTGATTGAATGATTGTATCAAATCATTCTCTGTTCTGATGAAATGCAATAATGTGAGCCTTAAGAGAATAACGCAATTACTCAGTATAACAAATTTCGATCTTTTTTTCTTGCTATTTTCCTTAAAGATAATATCTTTCAGATATTTTTTCCTCAACAAGCTCTTTTTTTTTGCTACTGAAATGTTAACGGTATCACAATGGGCCTTTGTACTATAAGTAGTTACAAACATTTTAAGAGTTTGAGCTTTGATACCTAAGAAAAAAGTATTGCTTATAAAAACTAAACCGCTTCATGCCTACAGTTTGATCAGCAAGCAATCCTCTTTCAGCCATTTTTTCATATTTCTTCCGAAGGCATTTTAAAGTTTTTTGTACATAATATTTTAATTAGTTTCGCTACGTGTTAGGGGAGTTCAACTAAAATGATGAAAAAATCGTGGAAGGAGGGTTGGTGGCGGGTCCAGTGAATATGTATATATGAAATGCTCAACCCCCTGAACCTGGGACAGTTTCGCAATCAAGAAATTTCCTCGTCTTCTCATTCACTTATACCTGTAACAGTTTTGCAATCAGAAACTCTATCTTCTCATTCGCTTAAGCCTGAAGCATTTTCATAAACTATCTACATATGACAGGAACGAACTCAACCGTACGATAAACCAATAACTAAAAGCCTCAATTCTACAAGGCAACTTCAAGACGAAATTTGGATTCTTAAAGAACTTTATCAATTTCCGGCATCGGCGCTTAGAAATTTGAAGTTCCATTATTCTTGGATGGCACGGTGTGTTATTTGCAGGAGTCCATATGCAACCATTGTGGTAACCTTTCACAAATTGGAAGAAAACTATAGAATGCTTCACTAACTATTCATCACTTGAATATCACAAAACGTCCGTATTAAAATCGCAAATGATTGACGAAACTGAAAAGCAGTCGAAGAAATTGCAATTTGTATCCGGTACATTGATTTAAAAATGCCACACGTGCGATCTGTGAAGATTTTGTACGTTTTGTGCCACAGTTTACTGGGAAAGAATTGTCAAATGTCATCTTTTAATTTATTCCTATTTATGATTTACTATGTAAATACATTTTTGATCACATCCATAGAATAATGGGTTTCTTTGAAGAACTTCTTCGATTTTATAAGTTAAAATGAACACCCCTCCCCAGGGGCAAATCCTGCGCACACCAACTATGGTTACACAATTTTACTATGAACCTTTTATCCTAAGCTATGTAATAACTTTTTTCTTGTTGCGAACTTTTATCAGTATTTTTACTGTTTACTGTTTACGTGGCTTCACGCACCGTCACATGAAATGTTAGAAGAAATATGACACAAATAAACAAGCAAAGCCATTTCTTGTTTTAGGATGTATCTCGTTAGAAAATTCTGCGTTTGTTTGTTTGCTTTTATTGTCTGTCTCACTCACATTAGTGGGTGAAGTTCAAAATTTTGACGGCAATCATGCAAAAGAGATGAAATTGCACAAAGTCAAAGGCCAGCAGCACACTAGACGGATATTGAATTTCCGCTTTAATCATCGTTCGTTGCAGCGTCAAATTGCAACCGAGGCGTAACGTGGCGACCTAGCAAATTCAGTGTAATAATATGGGAATATGAATTGTTTTTTTTTTTTTCTGGTTTTTGATTGCTGGAATAGCAAATTTTCATTATAATCGTATCTTTCTTTGTGGGTTTTATTTTTGTTTATTTGTTTGTTTTTGTATGAAACTGCGTAAATTGTACTACGTACTGAAAACCTACACAATAATACGAGGGCAATTTGAAAAATCCGTGCAAAATTTATCATTTGTCTACGCTAAAAAAATTGGTGTTACCGTATTGGAGTATCAACCTTCAAACCATTAAATACGATAAACACTTTTCGGACTCTTCACTATCAATTAGAATGATTTAATAGTGGATCGCAGATTTTCGATGTGGCCGTACGAGCACCGTTGATGCTGAACGTTCTGATATTTCAATGAATGCTATGGCAAAACTGGATAATCTGGGCTACGAATTTCTTCCTCATCCTCTGTATTCTCCGGATTTGGTTCCCTGAGACTATTATCTGTTTCCAAGCTTAAAAAAAATGGCCCCGTGGTGAGAGATTTATATCAAATGAGGAAGTTGAATTGAAAACTGAGGCCTATTTTCGAGACTTTGACGCAGCCCACGTTTTGGAAGGCGCCAAAAGTTGGAACATCGTTGAAAAATAAAATCAAATTTGGCGCAAAAAAATTTTGGTTCACTAATTTTTCCTTGACTTTTTAAATTGCCCTCGTATTTGTGTATTTGAGTTACTAAATTTGAAATATTGAATTTTATATTTGTTTATTCAATCAACGTTATTTGTTAATCATATAAGAGTTTGGGTGGGCGCGTGCTTTTGTCATAATTATACCAGTTTGAAATATTCTAATTTTTTTAAAAAAAAAAACTGAAAATGGGCTTGCGCCCATGTGGGGTGATATTTGGACTTGTGTGTTGATTTTTGTGACGTATTTACTTCTTAATACCTACATACATACACACAAATATAAGTGCTGGAATTTTTTATCTCCTCCATCTCCTACTTTTTTCGTGCCTAGAAAATAATTCGCATACGATGATACAATAATAAAAAGCGTTGTACGTAGTGACAACTCATTGATGTATTTTGGAATTGCAAGAAAAACGGGAAGAAAGAAATGCCGCTTATGTAGAAAAGTACTAAATTTCCCACCTTCTCAACAACATGCCCTTTATCCGCATAGATAATTATCTACATATATGACTTGGTAGTTTTCCAAATGCTTAGATAATTAAAATATTAATATTACTCGAAAACATGTTAAATATTTATGGAACTGTAATCGCTAAGTTGTACGTATGGGCACGGTATTAAATCAAATGAAATCGATAAGGAACTCATTCAAAGTATTGCCGATAAGCATCGAGCTATTTATTTATTTATATCAGTCAATGAATACAAAGTTCCTTACTGACTATGCCACACTGGGCAGTAAATAGTTTCACCTCCTAATATTTATTTTATATTTTCATGGAGTGGGTGGGTAGTTGCTGAAGAGTCCCATATAATTTTGACCGCAATAAATTTGGGGCCTATTCAATTTTATATAAATATTTTCCAGGGCCCATAACTCATTCACAAAAGCGGAATCAACCCGTGTATCTTATTTATATTTTGCACAGAAATAAGCAAAATTAATAGAGTGCGGTTTTTAAAAGCGAACTACACCGACGTTGATAGAAACCGTTTTCAATACTTTCGCCAAGGGTCATTACAATTAAGTTCGATTTGGGTCGTTAATTAGGCCCATCGCTACAATGCGCACATTCGGTGAAGTGGCATGTCACTTATGCTGTTGCTGAAGGTGAGGCAAATACTCCGTCTGCCATTTCTTCCAGAATTAGGGATGGTACCCACTTTCTGCCATCGGTTATGACGGTCAATGTTTTAAGTAGTCAAGTTCTTCACGATAAATAAAAGGTGCAACAATGAGCAAATGCACCCGAAACATTTTTTCACATTTTGTAATCAAAAACACACCATCCCAAATTGGCCACTTTACTCTCCCAATAGCGTGTGATTGAAATAACGTATTTAAAAATCGGGTTTACTTGAAGATAGACTCTGCCCTACTTATTGTATTCAAAAGATATTATGTAAATTATGTACATACTTACTAATTTCATATGTCATACAGAAAGAGGGGGCTGCACTCTGAAATGTTCTGCAGGAAAGGTTTGACAAGTGTCTTTGGCTATATGCTAGCGAGAATAGCGCACTCACTCTGTAGGTGTTCGACTATTTCTGCAGAGGCCTGGTCCCCACAGCTGCGACAGAACCTGTTGTAGGGTAAGACAATCGGCATGAACTCTCCATTGCTACAAACTGCCGAGAGTTTGTTGGTATTTTTTTTGCTCATTCCAAAAAAAAAATGCTCTGGTTTTCAGCGGATCATAGAACACCCAAAACTCTCGGGTTCCCCCTCTGCTTAGCTCTTGAGTAGTAAAATTTGTAAATTCTGCTATTGAACTCTCTGAGGGAGACACCCAGTCTACCGCTTGTGAAACGCTCAGTGTAGAATCACACCTCGCCAATGCGCCCGCTGTTCATTACCACGAATGTTCCTATACCTCGAGACCTATATTAGGGTAATCTCAACCGTGTCAAAAATCGAGGCCAGCTCTCTTCTACACTCATCCTATAGGTTGGATCTGACCAAGATAGAAGACAGTGCGTGAATAGCCGCATGGCAATCTGAGAAGATATTTATCTGCAATCTCCCGGGAGTAGTATTGGTAGTAGCATTAGTAAAAATAGTAGAAGTAATTAGTAGTAGAAAAAAGTAGAAATTGCAGGAGAAATTAATTTAAAAAAATTGTAGTATAAATTAGCGAAAGTAATAGTAGTATTGAATAAGTACTAGCACTACTAAAATTTGAGGTAGAAATTAGCAATAATAGTAGTAGTAGCATTACTGAAAAGGTAGTAGAAGTTGGTAGTAGAAATAATTAAGAATAGCTGTAGTAACAGGTAGTCGCTTCAGTGAAAATAGTAGTAAAAATATGAGTAGCTGTAGTTTTAGGAGTAGTGCTAGTAACTAGTAGTAGTAATAGTTAGGAGTAGTAATAGTAGTAGTAGTAATAGTAGTAGTAGTAGTGGTTAGTAATAGACGCATGTGCATACGTACATACACATTCGGATGTCGCTAACTCAGTGCGTATGTTTTTTTTCTCATATCAGCGTCATGTGGTGACTTCGTGGCACGATATCGACGCGACTTGGAAACGCGATGTGAAAATCACTCTCAAGTCGCTAAAGAAGTTTTACTTAAAAAAACTCGAAGACTGTTTGTGCATGTAATGGACATTGAAAAAAAAATGTACCAATGTATTTTTGTAACTCATGCGTTTGTATGTAGGTAAGTGAATCTTACGAAAACTTTCTCCTATTGAGTGTTCAAAACACACTTTTCAGATGTTTTTAGTTTACTCAACCAAAGTAATGTTGCTGTGTTTATCAACTACATATCGCATCACATATTTACCGCCATAGTAGAGTTTGTTTTATAAACAATAAACTGAAGCTGAGAAATATGCGAACTCAATTTATTGCAAAGCAAACTTTTTACTGTATTTCGAAAAAAAAGGTGAGACAGTGGACGCACGCAAATGTACAAACTTGCATTAGTATATGTGTGTGTGTGCAAAATAAAAATGGCTGGGTGATTCAAGCGGCAAATTGGCTAAAGCGGCATCACAAGTGTGGCTAAGTTGTAGGCATGGAAACAACAACAACAACAACAACAACAACAACACGAACAACAAGCATTGCAAAAGCGACAGCAGGATGAACAGCAAAAATATTGCAGCAGTTGCAGTCAAAACGAACTGTAAAAGATACGAGTCTTCTTCTCTCACATTTTTGACTACTTTGTAGACAACAAAGTTTGCATTTTACTGGCTTTTTAGCCAAATTGTGCAAGAATTGGGGATTGAGCAATAGCGGCGGTGGTGACTATGGTAAGCAAGTAAATGTCAAATATGTATCTACTATGTGAATATTGTTGTTGTTTGTTTGTACCTAAGTAGATATGTATGTAGAGCATTTTGGTATTAGCCTTTACAACCGCAGACTATTTTGCATCTTTACGCCATCCAACAGCACCAATACTCGTAGTAGCGCCAACAGCAGCAGCAATAACGGCGGTAACAACAGCAACAACAACAGCACTACAAACAGCTATTTACTGCTACAACACCACACAAGTATTCAATGCAATTCACTGAGCCGAAAAAGTTTGCGCAAACTTTTGCTATCGCTTTTGTGGCGAGACTATTATAGCACAAATTCAACTAGCGATTTTGTTGTTATTTTTCACATTCTAGTATATTCCCTTGAAAATTTTATATGCATACTTCTATGTAGGTATGTATGAAGAAAAAAGCAGAAAACACAATCTTGTTAAGCAATTCTGTTCATAAATCAAGAAAATATGCAAAATTGCATACACAACAATATCTATCTTTGTATCTATGTATGTATGTATTATAAATATATCTGAAGAGCTACCCTACGAGACATTGCTGTGCAGTTTATGCAAAAACTCTAATGAACTTACAATTTTTATAAGTCTCTAATACATGTGAATTTACAAAATAACATTGTTTTTATAGTTTAATAATGAACAAGAAGTAAGGTAGTTTCAAATTTTTGTAATGAAAAAAAAACAGTTTATTGACCTTGCCCCAGATGTACATAAATATTTGACAAAGCGGTACTTGTAGAAGAGGGTCCTTTTCTTTCATATATTGGACACGTTTAACAAAATATAATTCGAAAATTTTTAAAAATTAATCCAAACACTTTTCATACAACCTTTAAAAGGTTAATCGAAAGGTTTTTCTGGCTTTTCTAAGTTTTTTATATATTAAAATTAGTTTCAATATTTTTTTTATAATCTGTATCCATTACTTTCATTCATTCTGTTATACCGCAATTAAAAAAAAAATCCAGACATTTCTATTTTTGTTATGTTTAACTTTTAAATCGGTATTTGTAGAAGGGGGTAATTTTCTATTATATATCGGGCATTATTTACAAAATGGGGGTGCCATATAATTCGAAAACTTTTAAAAACTAATCCAAATATTTTTCAAACAACTTTTAAAAGATTAATCGAATTGTTTTTCTGGCTTTTCTAAGTTTTTTTTTTTTTAATTTTTAGACTAGTTTCAATATTTTGTTAGTTACAATCTTGTTTAGTTAAAATTAATCCATTTCTTCAAATAAACGTTTTTTTATAAACAATATTTTAATTGGAATTTAAAAAAAATAGCAGATTCTTTGAGATAGGAATGATAAAAACTGAAGTTCAGTTTAATCATTCCGCTATCCGGCAATTAAAAAAATGCCTGACATTTTAAACTTTGTCATGTTTATCTTATCTATTACCTGATCCGAAGAGCCCTACCCAAAAAAACCGTCCATTGATTTGCTCATCTAAATTAAGGTCACAAAGCTTTAATAATAAGTTTTACGTATAATTAGGATATATCCCAATTAATTTTGACAAACTTTTTATTATCTGTTCACAACTCAGGTTTTGATTTATACATATAGGCAGTCCCCCTTCTGAAAATAAATTAGCCACGTAAAATGTGGACTATTTCCAGCCGATGTTCAGCATACAAAGATCTCCTAAAAACATTGCACTTCGGCTCAACTGTGCGGGTACAAAGAGCTCAGGCTTACATAATTTGGGCAAGGAACACTCCTACCTCATGCCAGCACCGACTTCTGCCGAATATAAGAACTTTACTTTTTTATTTCAACAGAGTTAAATATATTTTCGACTCGAAATGTCATAATCTGTTTAATTGTCAGGCCCAAAAAGTGACATAAAGATATAGTATCATAAATGATGACGACAATGAGCAGTTTAGTTATCAGAGCTAAGTGAGTTCTAAGCAGAATATAATTAGTTGAAACCCCGAGGTTAAAGCCTTCAAGGGGCTTGAGCCTTTGAGAGGTGAAATAAAAAGGAGGAGACCATTCCCCACATGCATCATTGCCCTTAGGAAACAAAAAAAAAAAAATAACATAATAAATTATTCTAAAAGTTGTAATGTAATCCACAAATTTTACGTAAAAACTAGTAAATTAATGTATATGAAGTAAATGCAGCCACTTTTAGCTGTTGGTGCTAAAACTGATAGAGGTGAATTCGCTAATTCCCGTATAAGAAGTGGTAAAATGAAAGCGTTTAGTTATTTCATATATTTCATGTATATTTCTTTATTTTCACAAACTTTTCTGAGTACAGGCACCATTTTAAACATATGCGTTAATTTTGTTTCACTTTTCTGGCTCAGCATCACCATAGCCCATAGTTGTATTTAAAATAATTGTTCGATAAAGTATTTAAAATTTAACACGGATCACATCGTTTCTGTAATATTATAGAAAATATGTGATATTTGTTGCTCAAGTTGAATACAAAACATTCGCAATCCTTTTAATATCGATTACTTGGTGATAGAGAAGTTGCCTTAGTAATAGTAGACAGTCGCTTGACTACTCACCAATGCCCTTTAGATGGGCTAACATTTATTCTGATATTCAGGTTGCTATTAAGGCCTTAGGGTGTTTAATAGTCAGGTCGAAATTGGTCTCCCTCAGCCGCCTCTGAATCGCCGCCTTTGACATCGGACTGATTTGGGAGCCGGGCCATAGCGACATTGCAGAAAACGGCATATCTGATGAGCTCGCAAGGCTGGGTACCCTGAAAGTCAGTACTCCAAGCAGGTGAGAGTTCCTTTGTCCGCCCAACGACTTTTATTGAACAGATGGCAACTATGGCAGCTCTGCGAGCGCTGGGCAAATACCACGACATACAGAATTGCAACGACCTTCTGGCCGATGGTGGATCGTGGGCGATCGAAGAAGCTCAGGTAGTTAACGAAGCTGCATCTCTTGCTCCTCGATTCACGTAGGAGTTTTTGCCGGGCAGTGTTTTCTACTCAGCTGCCCTGCTTTTGTACCTAGATTCTTACTTCACTAACACTCCATAAGAGCTCTCTGGGGTGGAAACTAGCAGTTGTTGTAGATTTCTTAGAACGCGTTGACTGACTTGACCAACTTAACTTTGAGCATGAATACGATCCAATGGAAAAAGATTTTAATGAACTTTATGCACCAACTTAATTTTGACTGGGAATACGCCCTATAATATTTAATAGGATATATACTAAATTAAACTGCACTTAACTTTAAAGTCGATTCTTTGCTTATTCTGACCAAGTGCATTTGGATTTTTAGCAGATTCTAAAATATTGAGATTTGTTTAGTGTGATGACTTTTAAGAGTTGAATGGGGTAATATATTTGCTTTATAATCCGAGTCCTTTCCCTAAATGCTTATATGATATAAATATTCCCTGATTCCAAATATTTTATCCGTTCTTCATCGTCCATTGCTTATGAAGATTTCCACTACAGCTATTTATATTACTTCACAATGATAATGTAAAGGGTGTGTTTTTTTAGACTGATAGAATTTAAAATTGAATTAAAGCACATAAAAAATGAAGTATGATGCCAATTTTTTTTTATTTGAAAGATATTTTCATGACATTTAATATTTAAAAACGATTTCTGGAATAGGTCCGCCACGACTAGCTTTGGTGAATCGGATGCGATCAGTCCAATTTTGAATTTCCATGTTGTGGATGAGCAAAGTCCAACGATGAGCACGGCGGCGAATAGACAAATTCGGATTTTTGATTTTTTTCTGTACGTACAGTTCTTTGTCTTGCTGTTGGTTTATTATCGAGTAGAGTAAATGTTGTTCAAAATTTATCAACAGTTCGACGAATAAGCTGCTCTGATGCTAAAATCCACGAAGTGCTCTATAAGTTTGGCCAACAGAAAACTAACTTTTAAAGTAAATTTCCACAATTTGTAAACGTTGTTGCGGCGTCATTCTTTCAATGATGATTTGTCAATGCTTACTGAACAGAAATGTCAAAACGAAATTTAATTTAATTTACCAGCTGTCAAGTGCCAGCTAGCCCTATCGAAAGTTCTATCAGTCTAAAAAAAACACCCATTATGTAAAATCTATGAGTTATTTTACGCTTAGCTAACTTGATTTTGTTGTTCACTTTTCCACATGATGCCATACATTTCGATTAAATTTATAACATACTTGGCGATTCTTTTATAAAAAAAAACATCAATTGATACTTAATAGAGAAAATGTGAGCTATTTTCAAATCACTAATCAGAAGTTCTGCGGGTCAAGTTTGACCCATTCCAGGAAGAAAGTTGTTTATCTCACAAAAATTTGTGGTGCATATTTTTTATATTTTATGACTTTTGGTTATTTTATTTTCCCATACAAAAAAAAATTCTCGAACCGACACCAAAAAAAAAATATATATATATAAAAATAAGCAAAAATTTTCAGTTAATTGAAACTTGCACATTATTTTAACAAAAAAATTTCAACAATAAAACTGCATACTTGGAATTTTTAGAAACAATTTAATTAGAAAATTGAATAATATACGAAATCTTCTTGAATTTACCTATTTTTCCTATAAAGTTTGAAATGTGGATTTATATACTGACGGTTAATAATGAGTTTTACTTTTATAAAAAATTAATATTTATTAAACCAACAAACGAAAAATAGTCAAAACTTATAAAACTGTCTCAAATGCATTTTTGTATTTCAAAAAATTATGTATATACATATTAGATTTATAATTCCAATCATATTTCATGTTTTAAATTTCACTTCTGCATCGTAATAGCTTACGCTAATTTCTCGACAGCAAGTATTAAAATTTATTTCTCGTCTTCTGTAGAGGTGAATTTCGCTCAAAATTAAAACAACAATAAGTAAACAATCGAAAACAAAGAACGTAAATTACAAAGAAGTTGCATCAGTGAAATTGTCCTGTGGTAAGAAATGTTAGCTTATTTCACCACACCACAAACCAATCGGATCCAATCAGATTCCAATATAAAGCAGTGAATGTCAAATGTGTTTTGGTAAGGTGAAATAAGCCAAAATATTCTGTTGGCATATCCGGTGAAAGTATGCAACTTCTTTGTAATCTACGATCTTTGTCGAAAATGTTGCCCGTGACCTAAACAAAAATGAAAAATTTGCCAAGCACTTTTGTAATTAGTCTGAATGAAAATATAATCACTTATTTGAGATTTCCTTGTCTTACAGGGTATAATAATTTATATTTTGTATATTTTGTATACACGCGTCGTGCACAATATGAAATGAACTCCCTGTAGCTTTTTTTAATGTTGCTTTTGGCAGGGAAATTTTGTATATTTTTTTCGCGTTTAACTTTCCGTTTTTGTTTTTTTTTTTTGTTTTTTGCATTTTATTCGTTCAGTTAGTAAAGTTGTTTGAACTGCTTCCGATTGCAGATTTCTGAGATTTAACAATTTCACTACTCGAAAATTAAATTGTATCTTCAACATATTGTTGGTAGTCAGCAGAGATTTATGGCTAAGCAGGCGCTGACTTCCGCGTAAGCTTCCAACTTATTGCGCGTAGGTAGTTGGAATGCAATAGAATGCGTTTATTTTTTTTATTTTCGTTTCTTGTGCTAGTTGTTTGTACCAACTGAGTGCTTTCACAATCTTTAAGATTTATGGCAATATTCTATGTGTCTGAGAAAAATTATTTTTTACTTTTAATTTCATTTGTAAAAATGTAGTAATTACAAAAAAAAATTGTATTTGACTTATTTTAAACATTAGTCTCGTCTATATAAAACGTTGCAATTGATATTAAACAAAAGATATTGAACATACTTACTTTATGTAAATAGCTGAGGCAATAAAAAAACTGCTTAGTTTCGAATAGCTTTATGATTGTGATGGTCCCAAATCTCGATTTCGTTTAATTTCCTTCATAACATCCTCGTTCCACGATGACTTCAGCTCGAAACGTAGACTATAAAGTCTAGTTTTCTGTGGCTAGAACTCTTGTTCGATTTCACCATACCAGAAATAAATTGAATCGAAGCAGTTTCTAATATCAATCAGCAAAAGTTAAATTAGTTCTGCTATGGTGCAATCGGACGAGACTTCCTGTTAGAGGAACGGTATGAGTGATGCAACTTCTTTGTAATCTACGACCTTTGTTTTCAATGAGTACGAAGTGAAGTCGCCGAAACCATAGAAATAATAAGTTCTCCCTATAGCGAAAAACCTACATATGTTACAAAGAAGCATTTCGTTGCCTGTGGCAATAACTCTGGTCCAATTCACCACACACATCAACCAATTGCTCCTAATATAATAATAATAAAATAATATATCAATTTGCAAAAGTCAAATTAGTTCTGGTGTGTTGAATTCGACGAGTTCAATGAACGTAGATTACAAAGTAGTTGTTATCAGTGAAATTATCCAGTGGTGAGAAATGTTTACTTACTTCACCACACCACAAACCAAATTGAAACCAATCAGATAATAATATCAATCAGTGAAGGTCAAATTAGTTCTGGTATGGTGAAATAAGCTAAAATATTCTGTTGACATATTAGGTGAAATTATGCTAGTTCTTAGTTATCTACGTTCTTTGGAGGAAATTTTCTGCTGTTAGAGGAACGGTGGGATAGGATGCAATTTCTTTGTAATCCACCTTCTTTGCCTACAGGGTCACTTGTCGATCAGGTATAACGTGAGCTATTCGGGTGCTATATTGGAAGTTACGAGTAGAAAAGGAAAAGAAGTGCATCTTCGGGTAGAAGTAGAGTGAAACCGGGATGGGTGAGTGCGGGAAGCTTTAAATGTTTGCCGAGAAATGCTACAAGCAGGTATGGCGGCTGACAGAAAGTTTCAAGATCGGTCCAAATTCCTGTAAGTCTAATTAAATGGCTACCTGATGACCGACATCAAGAGCGTACTTAAGTAAGTAAGAGTAAGTCTTCTTAACATACACTCAAAAAAAAAAAAAATATATATATATATCTGGATTGCCGAAAACCCGCTATCAAAAGTATAAAAAGTACAACAAAAAGATATTTATTTTGCTTCATCGGTTGCCTTCAAACTGCATTATTTGCCACTGACTCAGTTTATGAGTACTTGCTTACTCACTTTCAGGCGTCATTGCTCTCCAGCATCAGTGAAACGAGGTTCTATGACCTAGACTATTTTGTTTCGCGCCATCTGAGACCGTCTCGAACGCAGAGCAAACCCTAAGATCACACAATCGATACGTGAAGTTCATACTACGAGAACCTATGATTTATGTTTCAGTGCGTCACACCAGGCCATTGCTACGCCGTAGAGGAGGATAGACCGCACCACACTCACCAAAACCTGTCTTGCCTGCTGCCTTGGTCACCCGATGTTCGCCATTGGCCTGGTCAGGGCTACCGTTGCAATTACCCCTTTTTACCAGCTTATTTCAAATGGTCGCGAAAACTAAGTCTATGATACACCAAATCCCCTAAGTACTTTACGTAGGGCTTGGGTGCAATCTGTGGAGGGTGCTGATGCTCGTAGGAAAATATGCCGAGAGTTTAATTCTAAGAGTGACTTCAGTACTGTAGGGAGGCAGGCCCTCATAGATCAAATGACCGATTATGGTAAAAGGCAAGTAGTAGTGATTTCATTATTTCATTTTTTTTTTGCTTGTATTATCCATGTTAACTGCTTACACGATAATGTCATTTCGATTTAAGTTTACAGTTCTTATCTTTATTTGGAGTTGTATTCGTGTTAGAAAATTAATATTTATTAGTTGCCTAATTTATTTACATCTACAATTTATAAGTTGGCCTAATTTATTTATATCTACAATAAATTTTACGCTCAAGGCCAGTTTTTTATTAGTAAAGTATTGAAAAAGGGATCACTAAATCTCTTTATCAGATATTCTTCTAGACTCTGCCCGGGTTTGAAGGCACAATCTCAGGATAGCCAGGCAGAAATTTTACCTTTCCTATAACCCAATACAATTCAAGTGCGGCAGTCTGCTGCTATTGCAAATGAATGTGTGGTGGTTGTTGTTGGTTATGGCAAATGTATTTAATTATTGTTAGTATTTGTTAGTTTCCTCATCCATTACATACATAAATTAGTTGTTTAGCCTAATTTATTTATATCAACAATAATCGTTTGGCCCAAGGCCAGTTTTTATTTGAAAAGTATTGGATAAGCAAAGAAAATGCATTCCCTTGTATCACAATTGCAACTCAATTAATTATACTCAACATAATTTCTGCTGAATATTAATGTGGAAACGTTTGCGAATCTAAATGAAGCTACAATCACTAAATCAATATTTCGTTTAATTTCATTTGCGAAATGCTCAGAAAATCTCGAAATAAATGTTACAACAATAAATGCTAACATAACGACGTTAGTACTCGTAATAACAACGACTAGAAAATAACATCATCCGAAGAGCTGAATGCACGGCAAGTTTATTATCTGTGACCACCGGAGCCCTCCTACCACAGTGCACTGGCAATTGCGACCATAATATATATATATATATAAATATATATGTATGTTTGCATATCGGGTGACTCATTCTTTAGTAGAGTTTTTTCTTCAGTATTTTTTCACATGCCATCAGAGAAAGACTTAGCTTCTTACAGTCTGTAGGTTCTGGAAAAGTTTGAAGACGATTCACTGGTTTCGACTAAAATTTTGTAAAACTAGGAGGTTAATCACTCTTTACGGCTATTGCGGTATTTGTGCAGAAGCACAACCCGAAAAAATTCAAAAAGCTCCCATTACATCCAGACAAAATAACGGTATGTATGTTATTATGGGCTATTGTAATAATCTGCACATACATACATATTTCTTCAATACTGAGGTGTATTAGATACCAAAAATTGAAGCCCTAATCTCGACATTTGCTGCAAACTAAACAGCGCCCAGTGGATCACTGCGGGTAATGATTATGAACCCTAAACTTTTATTTAACAAAAAAATTAAAAATATATTCTTGCATTGAAGTAAAATCTCTAATTCAGATACAATTACGAGATGTTTAAAAAAGTTTGATTTAGGTACTCACGCGAGGGTATCAAATTTCATAACACGGACGTACAAATTTCAAGAATTTACGAGGTATTTTGGTCGGTATCATACCTCGCCTTTAACATGCTCCTTCGAGCCGGATTTATAGCCTAACATATGGCAAATGTCTCAACTAACTGAACTCGTACAAAGGCAGAGCAAGTAACGCGTTCTGTCAGCGATTATCTTACAGCGACATCTCTTTGTAACAACTTCCTCTTGTAAATATCTGCAGAGTTAAACACATTGCATATTCTGATTGTGGAAACACATACCAAATAATATATTAAATAGATAAACCTGAATAGACAAACTGATTTTCGTAAATAACAGTATCTCTATAAAGATTTTGTTTTAAAAGACACTTAGTGGAATTTTCCGGCGCATACTTCCTTTCAATCAAGGGTTAAGGGGTCCTAAAGGCGTTTTTAGGTGTTGATTAATGGATTAAAATGTTTCCAATAAAATTTTACTAAATTCGTCTTTACACTCCATTTCGCTAAGACATATATTTTAACCATTTGTTCCACTTTTTTGAAATCAACTTATGCCGGGACTGGACAACCCTAATATGAGTTTCCATCCATTTTGATAGAACAAATTTTTTATCTAAATAAAAACAAATTAAGAAGAGTCTAAGTTTGGATTCAACCGCTCTTTAAATAACCGGCACAAGTTTATATCTCAAATTTTCAAATAAACAGTACTTTGTATGGGTATAAAAATAGTAAATATAGTACTCTTCATTTTGAAAATTATTACGAGTTTTATTTATTTAAATAAAAACAAAAATAAATTATTATGCTTTTGATGTACCACACCAATTTGATATAATATTGATTCTTTCTTTCTTATTAAATTCTTTTAATCAAATATCTAATAGATATTTTAATTTTTTGTATTGTGAGTGTTGACCCAAACAAAAAATTCCTATATAATTCGTTACAGGCCCTTCGTTTATTGTATATATAGAAGGAATAAATCTGAAATATTACAGAAAGTAGACAGAAAGTAGACAACTACGTAAATAGGTGGGGAAATTAAAAATTCTCTAATATTCTCACAATACAAAATTTGGTAGAGATCGGACTTCAGACACGCCCACCACACATACAAGTGTTTGAGAAAAAATGCTTTATATTTATCATCTGATGGTTAATGGTGACTCTTTCCCAATTGGCGCTATAACCGCTTAAGCGATTTTGGCCGTGTTCAAAAACAAAGTCCTCCACTTATTATTGTAATTGTTGAGGCCGATGATATCGATATCATCAGCATACGCCAGAAGGTGCACGCTCTTATAAAATATAGAGCCTGAACGGTTAAACTCGGCAGCTTGAATTATCTTTTCTAGCATAAGGTTAAAGAAGTCGCACGAAAGAGAGTCACCCCATCTGAAACCTTGTTTGGTTTCAAACGGCTCGGAGAGGTCCTTTCCGATTTAGACGGAGCTGTTGGTGTTACTCAACGTCATTTTACATAGCCGTATTAGTTTTGTTGGTATACCAAATTCGGACATTGCAGCATATAGGCAACTTCTTCTCGTGCTATCGAAAGCGGATTTGAAGTCGACAAAAAGATGGTGTGTGTCTATTCTTCTTTATCAGGTCTTTCCCAAGATTTGGCGTATTCATGAATATTTGGTCGATAGCAGACTTGTCAAGTCTAAAGTCACATTGATAAGGTCCAATCAGTTCATTCACGGTGGGCTTCAGTCGTTTACAATATACGCTCGACTCCGTCTTCATTGATTTGAGGTTCAGGTCCATCATCTTCGATGTTTTCCGCGCCACTACCATTAAGCAGGGTGAAGAAGTGCTCTCTCCACATTTTGAGTGTACTCTGGTTGTCGGTTATCAAGTCGCCGTTCTCATTCTAAGGGGAATTGCTTCAGTCTTTAAACCTTATGTAAGCCGCCGTACCTTCTAATAAATTTTTCCTATCGGGTAGTATCTCAAGCTCCTCGCACTCGCGCATCTCAGTCTCCCTCTTCTGTTTTCGAAAAATGTGTCAGAGGCGCGTGCGAACCTTCGCTGCGATAAAATAATGATCCGAGTCGAGGTTAGCTCCTCGATAGTGCGCACATCTAAAACACTGATGAACCAAAAACGTCGGAGTAATCCCACCAGGTTCACCTTCTCACTTTAGCTACCTCTCAAATGGGAATATCCGGAGCTACCCAGAAGATACTTGGGCGAATGGCAATCAGAGACTTCCTCCACTTGCGTGGACTTCTACAAAAGGCTCCATTCTCCAAAATTTTTAGAATAAAAATATAAATCGATGAATCTGAAAACTCGGGTAACTATTAAGATATCTCAACAAAACTTGACACACAAATTGCCTCTGTATTAAAAATAGGCAAAATCGGATAAAAACCACGCCCACATAACAGTGTTTTGTGAAAATCAAATAATGGGTTATTTCAGTACATATGAAAGATTATTTGCTCCAATTTAATATACTGGATTATGTTGAAGAAATTAATACGGGGTATATATTTGTTTGTGGAAAAATTTTCGTTGCCCCGCCCACTTTAGAGGAAATATGTAAAATAAATAAAATAAAACCACGTCCACCATTCTTATTACTGGTATTAACAAAAATCAAAAAATACGATATTACAGCGGCTATTAATGGTAATATCAAATTTAAGATATAAGAAAAATGGAAAATGGGCGACCGGAAATTGGAAATTCCGAATTAGCAATGTTAGCCGGAGTTACCCAGCATTTAAAGACATAATCTTAGAAAATTAAAAAAGAAGGCTACTTTGAATGATAACAAAAATTACCCAATCACATTTTTTAATTTTTTACAAAGCACCTCGGAATGTATCTCCCGTTATATATAAGCACATACATAGTATAAACTTCATACATATCTACAGAATACTCAACCAGCAGGCGGTGCAGCAACATCAGTAGTTTATTGCGCCAACCTTAATTAGAATTGAAATGAAGCGAACGGAAAAGCGGGTGGCAACCCTTATCGACGGCGGGAGTGGTGGGAATGAGCAAACTGCAAAAATTCACGGACAGTTTTGGTGCAGCGCCACGCAGCCACTCCAGCCACGACGATGCGTCAGGAGGCAATTATTAAAATACGGAATTGAAATTTAAAATACGAAATGAATGCGCGTGCAACAGCATAAATTGCTGACCAACACAATGGGCAAATGGACAAAGCGAACAAACAGCGAGTGTGTTGTGGTGTGAGCAGTGCGTCCCTGCTGGCAATGCCAATGCAGTTGGTGGAGGTGTTGGCGTCATGTCGGCATTTGCTGCGGCGGCAGTGTGTTTGGCGGTCGGTTGACGTGGCGGCCGCCGCCGCAGTGGAAAGTGGTTGCGGTGCCGTGCCGCTGGTATTACTGATGTCACTTTGGCGCTTACTATACTACTTATGTTGTGCTACTCCAGCTGCCATGCTGTTATTGTTTTTCAAACACTACTCATTGTTGATGTTGTTGTTGTTTGTTTTAGTTTTTGCACTTTTTGTGTTGGTTGTTTTGTGTTGCTTTTTCTGTTGCTTTGCATGAAAATAAACGCAAAATACACGTAATGTGCGCTTAAGTGGCAATTTAGCGATCACAAATGCCGTTTTTGCAATTGACCACAACGGACGCATTCCCTTCACACTGACATACATACATATACTAAATATATATAGCATATACATATATATATATACTATGTCCCTTGTAGCCTGGCATCCATTCACTCTCACTTTGTCCACCGCTTAGTCCATTTTTTGTTGTTCTTCAATGCCGTTGTACTAATTTAGGAATGAACGCAGCCGCAACATGCGAGGTGTTCATTGGCTGCAGAGGTTTTGCATTTAAATTGCAGATGTTGTGAGTCTTATTTTTAATTTAGGCATTTGGAGCCATTAGCAGTGTCAGCAGTACAAAAAAAAAAAACAAAAGTGGTAAATTGAGAAGCGCTGGCGTAATGGAAAATAGAAAGAGGAGAACTGAGTCTAATAATTTTAGTTTCAAAAGGCTTGTGGGTGTGCACATTTCGTGGTATTAGACGTTTTCTCAAGAAAGCACCGAAAATTAAAGCCCTGACACGTTATCGTAATTTATGACTCATTCTTAGTTTATAGTACGATGAAAGTAAGTAATTTCGCCTTATAATATCTGTCAATAAATTAAGATAAAATAATAAAATAAGATTAAATTTCATCAAAAATCAACAAATCAGTGTCGTATCCAAATTTTATCGATAATAATCGAAAAATGTGTTCCCCATAACCAAACTGAACGATGCATTTTGAAATATTATCATTTCACTCAAATGCTCCTTGATTTTTAATGAATCTAGAAACTTTCTTTCATGATTATAAATTAAAAAAGTATATATAATATCACAATAAAATTTAAATGTTTTAAAAATGTACACAATGTCTCACATCTTTTCATTTGATCAAAGAGATGAGCAACCCTATGACTACAGAGCTGTTAAGATAAATTAGGAATGACAGGAGGGGACGCACTTGGGTTGTGCGAAGTAATTTGGACGAAAATGCGTAATTTTCGTTGCAGTGTGCCTTTGCTTTTAGTCAAATTTATGCCGGTATTCAATAAGCAGCCCCTAGTCAATTATTGAGTTTTTCCGCTGGAAAAATTAATTTTAAGACTGTTCGGTATTCAGTAGATCATCTCAAGTCGCTAGTCTCAAAATAAATTCACTAATTTCCCAGCTGGTCCTGAGCAGGTCACAAAACAAAGCAAACAAATTGAGAAATTGAACAAATGCGAAAATGCAGTAGCACCCGATCTGCCCCTTGGTGGTACGCTATGTTTTGCTGAAATCTGTAAAAAAGAATACTTAATTTTCATAACGCATAATAAAAAAAAATATTGGGTTCCATTTCTTTAGGTATCTTGTTCTGCCATTTTCATCGAATGTGCCTATGGATGGGATGCTGCATTTATCGATTATTGATAATTCCAATTTTTAAACATGTTTAATATAATCGATTCACATAAAAGGCAGTAATAAGAATTTTGAACGGTTAATTTCAATGTTAATTTTACGATAACTATATGTTTATATTTTCAAAGAGCAATAATGCTGTTGACAAAGAGTTGAAAAAGTATTTTGTGTGCTATCGATGATCTCTAGCTGAATATATTATCACCTGATTGTCTCTCTACTGCTTTTCACCACAGCCTTTTGTGAAATTTTTTGAGACCATTGCTTAGTAAATAACGAAATCGTCTTAAGTAACAAAAAATGTCTCTAATTGAAAGTCCCAAATTTAGGGACTTGAGAAGAGACTGAATTACAGAAAAAATAGTCCTGACATGAAATAGCAGCTTAGAAACCCATCAACACATTATCTCTGTGATGTTCGGAAGTGGATAGCGCGAGTTCAGCGAACCCGTCGGAGAGCGGGTGTATGTATTGGTAAATCTTCATGAGACAAACACTTTATTCTTCGCGTGAAAAATGTACAAATTTCGCCGTGTCTTTCCTTAAGCCGTGCCCGAGTGAACGAGCTTCGAATTTTTGAAACATTTTGTACAATTCCATTAAACCCGCCCGCAGTTTTTTATCACGTTTCAATTGAAAAGGTTGGCATACCTTACGCTAAACGCACTCAGAGCAGTTTGTGCTTTTTTCAAATTGTATATGCAGTTTGAAACATTAATTTACATACATGGTTTTTGTTATAGTATGAACTATGGTTTCATATAAAATTAACGAAAAAAATGTATCATGAAAAATCTTGCTAATATTGCAAAAAACCAACATTCGAACGGTTTTCCTTGCGAGTGTACATTATTAGTGTTGCTTAAAGTGGCTTTATAAATTTATACAGGCGACCTGTTTTTGGGCGTTTTGTAAATTGTGTGGGTTTTAAGGCGAATACACTGTTTTTTTTTCTTTAAGAGGACGCGAAAATTTAGAATGTATAACTTTTTATTATTTTCTTACAATTAAATTTTGAAACGGAGGTGTCTAACCTCTAGAGGAAGGATATGAATGCAGTTTAAATTTTAAACCGATCTCTATATCCTTAGTTTGGTATCTTTCTTTATATTTTATGCTAAGGCAAAAAAATCATTACTTATTTGCTGAATGGAAGATAGTCGTAGATTTTTTCGCTGGGACGGATTTTGTAAGATTTTATCGCACTCAAAAAAATGCAACATTCCTTAAAGTGTAGAACTTAAGGGAATCAAAACCGTTTATTACCAAAGCAGTAAAGGCCTCTCATACGATATCAAAAGTCAATATTAGCTATAGCCATTTTTCGCGCGTGGGTTTCAATGGGGCAGTGCCTTGCATGCAATGTCATGGATTTAGAGTGATGAATATTCTCTTCAAATCATACTTGGATCATGTTAGGTTTGCAATCCTATATCCTAGCACTTTGTGCCAATATAGAACAGATTGGTGAAGAGGGTGGTTTATTAATCCTATTGGGATGTGAACTGGCACTTCATTTGGGCTTTTCACTGACCGTTTTTCGATCTACTAAGATCTGGTTGCAGACCCAATTCAGAAGAGTTTTGCATTGCTACCAACCAACCAACTTCATTTTGGTTGTGAAAGTAGCCAGAGCCAGCTAGCTGAGAAGAAAATGGCAGATGTAGCTCAGTCTCAGTCCTTGGAGCCTTACAGCAGGCATCGATCCACTGAATATACGTAATTATGAGGACCTATAATCAGCAAATTTCCTCAAAATTGAGGGCACTATAGCATAGATTCTAAATATTTTTGCCACCCCAATATATCTCCCTCTTTACACTTCACCTAGCTTGACATGGTTTTATGGTTACGTAGGGCTGGTTATTGTTTATGGAGAGCTGTCCATCAGACCAGGGACGACCCACCGCAGTGCGTATCCAGGGCACTATTTCCGGGCTAAGGTAATACTCGCCTTTCTACCCTCTCTCCTATATTAATTTTCCAACTCAACTTAGGGTGAAAAATGATCATGATATCTTGCTTGGGTGAATAACACTGCGGAACAAAATTTTGCGGTCGGAGATATTTAAGTCGATTAAGGGTAATTTAGGAACCGAAGCAAGTTTATTTTCATTGTGTAGCAACACATATTTCAGACTTCTTTTTGAGCTATCTATAAAAAGCCTCCAATGTTTGGGATTATATTCGGGAATGGCCATAGCACTCAAGAGTCCAGAAATATTGTTACAATATACAAGATTGTCTTCTTTGGTGAAGTAAGGCAGAAGGTGTTGCCCTCTGTTCCTAAAGGCTGTAATAGCAACACCAGGTTGTAGACAAGGAAGTTGTATTAACTCACCCAACTTAACCGGCTGCCCTTGCTCTCTTGCAAAGGAAATAAAATAATTAAACCAACGAACTACTTGTTTTAATAATTTATACAACAAAACTTATTGAGGAATAATTAAATTAATTTCTTAAGTTTCGTTTATCTCAAGAGCTAGAGCCAATCCAAAAAAATGTAAAAACACAGTTCGTTAGCCTGCTACTAATGTTAATAAAAACTATGAACAAAATCATGACCTTAATTTTTGTTACGCAGTGTAATCGATGTTTTCGACCATTCGGTTTTATTAACAGATATTAAGTGACAGCTGTCACGATTACTAAAATTTATATTCACCTCATAAAATATTGAAATATGTCATGATCGCAGATTCCTCAATGTGATGGAAGAGCAACTCCTTTTTTCCAGGGACCCTAAATAACTGTTCTGTTATAAATTTTTTTATGGGCTGGCAAAAGTTGTACGTAGACCAATAAAAAAATGTTATGCCACTTTATAACAGTTATTAACAATTATTCAATATTTTTTCCGTTGGCCATAAAGTTTATATTCAGCGTTTTTGTTTTGACGTTGCCTAAGTGTAAGGGTTATTCTCAATTTCGAAATAAAAGTTATGAGGGATAGAAAAAGGTTACTTTATGAATAACACCTGTAGAAAAGCAAAACTTGTTTTCAATTCAAAATTACTTTTACGTAAAACATCAAAATCTTATTTCTACAATTAAAAAGATATCGACTCACCTTTTTTTTTTTGGATATTTTTTATAACAGTTATGACTCTGGTTATTTCATTTAGTGTCGGTATCGGTCACCGTATATGTAATATGTATATCAGGAGATGAGCAGGTAGATGAACGTGCAAGAATTCGTAAAACTTTTACGCACCTAGAAGAGATTAGATATGCCGCTTGTTTTTTGCAAGCTCAGAATTATAGAAATTTCACCTAGGGGAATCAGAAAACGCGGCCATATTAACCAAAGTCATGGGGCTTAAACAGAACTTCACATAACAGACTTCTTTTGGAGGAGAAATAAAAAAACTTCTGAGCATAGGGGTTTTAAGTGATGCGGTTGCATCGGCAAAACAAAAAATACGGCATCTCCCGTTCGGCGGATTGGATCCTAGAAATATAATGGTTTTGCAAGCAAATTGAATGAACAAATTTAATTGGTTTATTGCCATATAGCAATTCTACCCACAACTCTGCTGTGAGATTTAAAATTAATGGCGTTCGGCTATTAAAAAATGTTGTGACACCTAAAAAGAGAAATAGTTATAAAATGTTTCAAATACCATCGATTTTTATTGCGTTAATCTCTGGCATCTTAATCGTTTTAAACAAGCGAGGATATATCTTAAATTGAGTATCATTAAAGTTTTCCCTGCTTGCACATAGATATACATATATATCATTCTCATTTACTTGCATTCGAATTGTAATTTCATACTTTACGAATGACATCAAAAATCGTGTTACCAGTAAATGGCTTTTCTCACTACATATACATAGATAGCTCAATAAAAAAATATGTGTGAAAAAGACCCATTTAACTAGAGATTTTCGGAACCATTTCCGCCAACAAGTACGCATTGCAAATGTGCGGTTGTAAAATTGCATGGACGTAGATGTATGTATGTATGTATGTATGTATGTATGTATTAAGGTGTCTCACTAAAAAACAGTTTCCAGGTTCCACACAAGTGTCACGCCCAACAAATACGTATCTGTATAACAAAATACCAAACTGACAAATAATACGTCTCTGCCGACATCACGACGTACAAAAACCCCGACAATGAATTGTAGAAGAGTAGAGTACGAGTGACGCGACAGTTAGACGTTTAAAAAAACCTATGTAATTCGTAAAATATCTTTAAATTCTCAATATACTTCTAATTATAATAATACTCAACCGGTTATGTGTTTTATTGAAACGGGCATCCTAACAACAACGATGATAAATCGCGTATATGTGAACGTGTAATCATAGCATACGTGGCACAAGTTTTTTATTAATTTTGTTATTAATATATTATGACGTCTATCCAAATATTTGGCCCCATTAGACGTCATTCATAAGTAAGCCCATTTTGGAAATTTTATTCAAAATAGGAGTTCTTAATTAAAATAAGAGGTTCTATACTTCGGCTTCCATGTATGTATGTATACCAGGTTGGTCAAAAAGTGATTCCTCTGTTTCTATATCTTACTAATTTCTACCGAGAAAGCTCTTTTGTATGCGACATAGTTAGAGCATCGTGGCAACAGAACCATTACTCGTAAAATTTTATCTATCTTTTTGCAAATCTCTACAGGAGAAGCACAGTCATCTTGGACCTGTGAGATTTCGTTACAATTTTTCATTTCATAAATGTAGTAGCGATTTTTATTGCAATAAAACGAGAGTAGATACCTGCTCCGCTTCCTTCTTCCATCTTCGAGGGATGAATGTAGATGGCAACACCATCGACTCCATTTGTTGAACCTCCTGCTATTCTTATCATTTCGGAAACCTTAAATGGAAGGAATCTGATTTCGAAATCGTAGGCTAATAATATAATTTTTGTAAATCTAAATACCGCGCCACATTATCATCTATAGACGAGTTGGATCAGCAATGCAGTATTTGTTGGGTTATGGAGAGGTCTGAAATCCCTTATTTCCATGTAAGCACCGACTAGTTTCGACTTTCATAGAAAATGCAAAGGTTCAGGTGGATCGCAAAACTCATATGTCAGATTCAGAACCAAATCTGGCCATAGGTCGACATTAGAAGGTATAAGACATTAATAAAAACGATTGCAATTCCAACAGCTTAGTGAGCGGTACACGTATTATGACTGAGCACTGCCTCATGGAGTTTGCCATGGTAAAGTGATGCGTTTGCCATACAATGATTTTTGCTGCAACTGTAGAGATGATTCTTTAGCGTTCCTGTGACACACCGTACTTCTAGACGTCGAACTTTTCTATCGGCCTCGGGTATGAAGCTGGCATTAACGCTTCCACTGGGATTTACTATCCAATATTATCCCCATGTAGTTCGTGTGGTCTTTTAAGGACGAACCCGCTCGAGTTTCCCACGAATGTATAGTTTTGAATGGATTGTTCGTTCCATTGCTGATAGTGTCTAGATACTTTCTCAACAATATTCTCAATAGTTTTTGTGTTTTCCATTCGTACGCCTTCAGCAAATTTATGATAACTACAAGTAGCCACAGGAGTGCTGATAGGACTCTTCTTGCCTGTTTAATTACTCTGGGTTCTTTGCATTCCGCCCTCATCTTTCTGTAGTTTTAAACTTAAGTAAACTTCTTAGTCTTGAAACCTGCTTACAATATTTTATCTCATCCTTGGAGACCATGACTTCCTTTATGTGTCGTACTAACAAGTGGAGTGTGGAATAAATCCGATACTAAAAATTACATTTTGTCTATATCGGTTAATTAAAAAAACCCCATATGAGGAAAGCACTGTGGTCAATTGTTTGAGCCACTGTATATAAAATAAAGACGCTAACTACTTATTAGAAATCATAATTTAAAAACTAATACACGTATTTTAGTTAATATATTTCATAGACCCGCGGCATGGCTACAGGGTTTGGTTCGGTGTCGATGAAATTTTAAACGTATAATGGGGGTCACCCCTTCCCAGGCAAAGGCAGCCTTCCAAGTGTATTTCTGCCATGAAAAAAGTGCTCACAAAAATCATTTGCCAATCGGAGTCGGCGTAAAACTGTAGGTCCGTCAATTTGGGTTATAACATCAAAACGCACACCAAAAATTGTAGGTGAGATTTGGCCAAACATTAAGCTATGGTGTGAGCGCCAAATTAATAAATAATAATAATAAAATAGGAATAGTTTTTACGAAATTGATCCGCTAGGTGACGCAATAGTCGAGTTATTGTATGCTGCAGCTGCGATTAGTTACCCTTTCATAACCTTTTACATCTACTTTATTTGCGATAAAATATTTAAAATATGCATAAAAATCCATTAGATGGCTCTGCAGTCGATATCTACAGAAACTACATTTTGCTGGTTCGACTAATTCTTAAGCATTGTGGACTTTTGCTAGCTAGATATGTACTACCTGAAAATACCTGTATAAATTTATCAAATCTGCCTATGATGCAAACATTACAAAACTACGCTGACCAAGTTGCAGGTGTCAGTTAGTTTAATTTATGTCGAACCCAACATCTTTAGCGGCATTGATTTTTTACATCGCCTAACGAAAGTCGCTTCAGAATCGCTTTACTAATACCTACCACTTTTTTCACTCATTTCTATCACTACTTTAACCACTAGTTTTACTAACTTCTGTCACTATTTTTACCAATTTCTACAACTCATTTTACTAATTTCGACCACTTTTTACTAAGTTTTTCTACTAGTTCACTATTTTTACTACTTCCTTCCACCATTTTTACTAATTTCTACCACTCCTTTTATTAATGGTACTAATAATTTCTACTACTACTTTTACTATTGCTACTACTACTTTTATTAATATCTACTACTCTAAAAAAGTTTTACTTCTGGATCGCGCACGCGTTTCTTTTTTTTTTAAATAAATTTTTTCAGTACAATAAAAAGTAGTTCTAACTTTTTTTTTGCCGTTTGCAATTTGAGGCACCTTAATGTAGGTACATGTGTGTGCTACTCAGAGTATGGCTCCAATCTGTTTTGTGTTCCATGGACATTGTGCGCCATGTAGCCATGTGTGAGAGTGCCAGTTTTGGCTTCGACTGTTGCATGTTTTAATATCGCAATGAAACGGTAAAAACATGCCACAATAGCAATAATAACATCAAGCAAAAAAAATTAAAAATCCACAATGAACAAGTAACAGCGTAGGTACGAGATGTGTACATAAAAAGGCGTAAATGACTTCATTTTCGGTGCTCCAATGTTCTTCTTTTAACAGTTGTGAGGGCGCTGATGCTACCCAACGATCACGGGACCAATGAGCCAGATATCCAGCAGGCAGTGCCATATGTGGTTCACACATAAATAACTACATATATACATACATATAAATGTTGTACCCATACGAATCCACGTAGGAGTGTCATCTCATAAAAAAATCGATGCTTTCTGTTATAAAGCCAATAACTCCGTTTTTAATAATTTTGTATTTTATTGTCTAATTTCGTTTATAAAACAATAAATTTTGATTTCGGTAAATATTTTTTGCAGCTTCCGCTCTAATTTCCTCCATTTTTACTGGTGCACAATTTGGGATTTTTAGATTTAAATATTTGGTGACAAATATTAGTGCCTTTTTTGCAACTAATAAACTGCAGTTATCCTTTTTATACCAGACATCAGCGCACTATTTTCTTATTTATTTGTTTGTTTATCAGGCAAAGTCTTAACAAAGTTACAAATTTAAACATTTATGTATATGTAAATAAATTCACACACTAACCACTACTTCGACATTTTATGGAGCCTCCAAACAAATCAAAAAAAAAGGGTACCCATGGTGATTGGAAAAGTATTCGGCATAAGTTTTAATATCGCAGAGCTCGTTTTGTACCCCCCGCTTTAAGCCATTTTTTATCATACATATATTCTCTCAGCAATGTCACAGGTCCCTGTTGCATTTCGATTTTGCCTAGGTCTCAGTTCATGAAAATTTACTATGTAGATATAAGTATATAAGTATGTGTGTATGTGCATGCTACGTTGCCAGAAACTGGACCAATTAAGTATTAAATTTTTTAGCCTTTTTTTTGGCATTCATAAAAATTGTTGTAGGTAGAGAGAAATAAAGTCATGGCTTATATTTGCATTTTTTAATAACGTATTGTATTTTGCAATAACTTTTTTTGTACAAGACGTCCACCCACACGTAGATATGTTATATTTAAATTTAGAGAAGCAGTTATTGCTATGTAACGATTTTTATATTCAGATCCCTTATTGATACTTGTATTTTTAAATGTTTTTACACCCAAGCGTTCTGGTCCCCAGGACTTGGTATAGCCCAGTATAACCTTGGACACTGCGCGTACGTTTTCAAAAATTGTCCAAGATACTAAGTGGAAGCTTAACTCTATTGGAAAATAAGAAAAAGATAGAACACATGTGCGTGCCGGGCCACAGCGGTATTCAAGGAAATGTACAGACTGACGAATTGGCAAATTGCGGGTCATTGGCATACCCCATTGGACCGTAGCCAATTATAGAGCCAAGCATATCAGGGACAGTTGGGTGCATCAGGGACGTCATGCATAAGACGGATGAGGACCGTTGGTGCACTTCCGACTACTGCAAAACAACCCAAGTGCTTCCTGAAAATACCGGAAAAGGTGGTGAGAGAGAAGGAATGAGTTGCGAGCCCTGGTTGGGTTGATTACTGGACGCAATCCATGGTGACAACATATGGCCACCATATAGAGGATGAGGATAGCACAGAGCATTTCCTATGTATCTGTCCAGCATTCAATAGGCTGAGATGGAGTATATTTGGGTAAGAAAATGGCAAATGTCCATTCTTCTCAGGTTCATAAATGAATCTAGAAGATTTGTCGAGAGTAAATGGATCCCCATTCCCACCTTCTCCGAATCCTTTTTCCTCTATCACATATTCCTTCATCATTCCCAGGCCGGTTTCGGTTTTCCGGCCTACCTCAATCCATCCATCCAACTATTAAAGAGATTTTGTTCAAATTTGATATGTGATTATTACATTAGCAAATACACGGAATATAAAGATCGGTAAGAAGTGTGGAACTGCATTTGTGGTGACCACATGCAGCTACTGTAAAAATTTCATAAAGATCGGTTGAATGCATTGGATGCTTACAATAGACTCCCATTCATTTGTATAAGTACTATATATGAGGTAAGCTTTTTGGATTGATACAAATAGTGATGTTTATTTCAAATAACAAAAAATATTTCGCTGAATTCGAATATAAAGTTGAGGTATTGGGTCAATAACTTAATTCGTGTTAATGTACAATAGTATTATTTGAAGTATTGCCCATCTGAAGCTATGGCTTTTTCCCATCTTTCTGGCAATTTATGGATCCCATCCCAAAAGAACTGCGCCAGCTTGGCAGCCAAGAATGAATCAAGCCAATTTTTGATATCCTGCTCTGATGAGAACCGTATTCCAGCGGGGGCGTTCTGCATCGATCGGAACAAATGGGAGTCAGAAGGGGCTAGGACTGGACTATAAGGCAGTTGGGGTAAAACTACCCATCCACTGTTTTCCAAATAGTTCTTAACCGGAATAGCAACGTGGGGCCGAGCGTTGTCATGGTGGAAAATTATTGCCTTGTGTCTGGTCGCATATTCCGGGCGTTTTTCGGCTACTGCTCTCTTCGAACGGATTAATTGTGATCGGCAGCGTTCTCCATTGATGGTTTCACCCGGTTTTAGCAGCTCATAATACAGTACACACTTCTGATCCCACCAATTACAGAGCATTACCTTCGCGCCAAGGATATTCGGCTTAGCCGTTGATTTCGCTGGTTCGCAGAATTTCACCTCCTTTTGTAGTGTTGCAGCAGCATTTTGGACAAGCAAAACCGCCTTTCGACATCTCGCGGCTTGAGGTCATGTGGAACCCAATTTCCTTGCTTTTGAATATATCCAGCTGGTTTTAAACGTTTTGAAATGGCTGCTTGAGTGACACCCAAAGACTCTGCGAGCTCTTCCTGCGTTTGGCAACAATCTTCATCGAGTAATGCTTTCAGTTCTTCATCTTCAAACTTTTTTGGCTGCCCAGGACGTTCATCGAAAAGTAATGAAGAAGAACTCCCCGCAAAAACACTTTTTCAGGCACAAAGTTCGACATATTCGAGTGAAAAAAAATTACGCTTCAAATGAATGACATGTACTGAAAAGACGTACAATGACAGTAGCTTTCCAACGTATGTTCGGAATATATTGGAACGATGAAATACATACAAGTTACGCCATCTCTTAGCAAACCGCACGAATTAAGTTATATACCCAATATCAACGTAGAAACTGTAAGCATTTCAGGAAAACATCTATATGTTTACTTAAAATAAATTTCATACAATTTTACGATTTCAAATATTCGACATTTTTTTTTTTTTTAAATTTTTAAAGCGCATTTCATTCAGTTTAAGTAAAAACTTGAGCCGAAAAAATTTACTGATCTATTTATAATATGTACACTAATACTCTTGTTTAAAAAGGCAGTGTGTTGCTGTGTTTCTAAAAGATCATGCCATGGCGGCCCAAATATTTAGTAAACATATTCCTTTATGTTGGCATTCAAAGGCAAAAATTCGTCTAACATTTTAGTAACATTTGCGCAATAAACTCCTCTATATCAGTAAAATTACATTTTTATCAAAAATTGTTCTCCTTTTTTTATTCTGCATTTCGGATTCCGCGGAAAATTTTACAAATGGAATGTAGATCAGATGTCACAGGTTAAGTTTCTTGTCAGCTAGTGGTATTATTCTTATTATTCAACTTATTATAAACAATTTTCTTTTTATTAAATGCAGCTGACAAATTTGAAATCCTTAGTGGTCTAATGACACTAATTAGCGCCCAATACTTCAATACTCTTTATTAAATGCAATGCATTTTTCACACAAGTGCAATTAAAGCTTGCCCACCGCTTTTCACTTCTCTGTCTGCTCATTTCACAGGATTTCTTAAGCTCCGAACAAATTTCGTAAAACTTTCGTATTTACTCTAAGCGGGCCAATATCCGCTTGCATTTATTGGAATTACACAATTAATTTTATTCTCTTTTTTTCTTCTTTTCAATTTAAAAATGCAGTGGCTCAGATGTTACAGAATCGCTAAATATCATTCATGGGTAAGTTGTTGATAGAAATGCTGAGAGAAGAAAAAAAGGACAAACCTCAAAAAATATTAATACAAACATTTACAGGAATGTATGGGAAAAGAACAAAGACAAACGCTTAAGGCTAATAAATTAAAAGTGAGTGGCGCAGAGTGTCGTATGGATTAAGGAATGAAAAAGAAAAACATCAACGACTAAAGTAAAAACCACAACAAAATAATCACAAGACTTAATGCAAGTACAGCCAGTAAAAGAGAAACCAAAAACCAAAATGCAGGCGAAAGCAAAATGACTGGCTGGTTGGCTGGCTGGTTGGCTGGTTGGTTAGCTGGATAGCTGGATGGCTGACTGGTGGCTGGTGGCTGGCGGCTGGACATCTTGCTGTGCTCACCCCAATCAAAGTAACACTTTGCCAGTGCCCGGACAGCGCGGCAAGGGCATCAATGGCGCAGATAAATACAAAGCGTTGCCACAACGTTCATAGAGGTATCCCATCCCCCCCCCCCCAACACCTACACAGATAGACCGCCGTCGGCAGCTGAACTGATATCCACGCCCACACTGATAATGACAGTCACTACAGTTTAGTGTTTGCACTAAAGATGAAGAACACACACACACACCCACACACACGGCGCCATACACGGCAATGTTACTCACATACACACTTACAAAAATATGAGCACAAATGTACCGGTCTGCATATAGTTGAAAGTGAAGAACTGCAGAATGAAAATGAAAATGAAAAGGCATCAGATACAAAAAAAAAAAATACAAAAAAATAAAAAAAAAATAACAAAAAAAAGTAACCTGCACCAAAGAAACTTAAATTCTCTACTCTCACAAGTTACATTGACATAGAACTACCGACCAACTCAGGGATATACTTAAATATTCTCTCTAGGTTTGCTTCCTCCGGCGCAGTGGCGGGCTAAAAGTCATCCAGAATGATTTACGACTTCGGTTGACTCAAGTAGGCACAACCAAAAATAAGTCAACGAGCAAAAACAAAAAAATAAAAAAACAAACAACAAAAAAAAAATCTGAGCCAACTAAAACAAAAAACAAACTAAAGGGATAATTTTTGCTAGCAGTTTTTATAGCCTCTTTAACGAAGTATCTCAGGGATTAAGAAACTGGAAATATGTCTGCGACTGCACACAACACGAACAACTTGTGTGCGCTTATGTAGATAGAAAAATATATATACATATGTACTTACGTAATTACATATTTCCTTCATGTTCGAACTCTTTGTGCTAGTTGATTAGTTCGTAAATGTCAAACTGAGTGAGTTAATCTTTTCCGGACATGGCTAGGTTTGTAGCTAACAGTTTATGAGCTTTTAATTAACGCAAATAAATCAATAGCAAATATATAAAAATAGCCTGCAGTGAATCGGTTCAATCGGTTCAACAAACGTTCTAGTTCATGAACCAAAATTTGTTGGTGGTTCTTTAGCAACTGCAGCTCAGCTTTATCTCCTTTAAAAAATTTGGAAGTTACAACTAGAAAATTAAAACTTAAATAAAGTCACTACTCGCATATTATCCGAAACTGTTTCATTTTTCAATTGAGAACGTGCGTCGAATTTGTGGGTTGACCTTGAAACTAAACCGAATCAAGTCATCTTTGAACAACTGGCGAGCGAAATTTAAATTTAAATCCAAATTGAGGAACTTATGTTTGGAACACACAAATAACTGTATTTCCTGCCAGGTATAACAAATAGTCCAAACATTTAAAATTATTTTAATAAATCGTTGTTTAATAATTCTTATTATTAGTACTCGTATAGATATATAATTGCTATTATTATTAAAAAAGTAAAACTTCTTTAGCGGAATGAGAGTCATATTTTAGATCACGTAACGATCGCTCTACGTGCCGCTTATATGACAAAAACAAACATACTTACTTAGGTAGCGACATATCACCAGTAATTACTAAAACTACTACTACAACCACAATTTCTACTACTGCAACTACTACTCTACTACTAATTGCTACTACTAATTACTACATACCACTATTTTAATTAATTTCCAACGTTATTTTTGCTAATACTACTACTACTATGCACCCCTAATTTCTACCACTATTTTTCCTAATGTTACTACAAATTGCTTTCACTATTTGTACCAATTTCTACCACTATTTTTACTAATTCTACTACTGCAACTACTACTCTACTACTAATTGCTACTACTAATTACTACCACTATTTTAATTCATTTCCAACGTTATTTTTGCTAATACTACTACTACTATGCACCCCTAATTTCTACCACTATTTTTCCTAATGTTACTACAAATTGCTTTCACTATTTGTACCAATTTCTACCACTATTTTTACTAATTCTACTACTGCAACTACTACTCTACTACTAATTGCTACTACTAATTACTACCACTATTTTAATTCATTTCCAACGTTATTTTTGCTAATACTACTACTACTATGCACCCCTAATTTCTACCACTATTTTTCCTAATGTTACTACAAATTGCTTTCACTATTTGTACCAATTTCTACCACTATTTTTACTAATTCTACTACTGCAACTACTACTCTACTACTAATTGCTACTACTAATTACTACCACTATTTTAATTCATTTCCAACGTTATTTTTGCTAATACTACTACTACTATGCACCCCTAATTTCTACCACTATTTTTCCTAATGTTACTACAAATTGCTTTCACTATTTGTACCAATTTCTACCACTATTTTTACTAATTCTACAACTAAGTTCAATTATTATTTTTACAAATTTGTGCTATTATTTTTTCTTATGCTACCACTAAATGGAACTATTATTTTTAATAATTTCTACTACTATTTTTGCTAATGATACTGCTAATTGATACTACTATTTTTTACTTATTCTACTACTAATTTCCACCACTGTTTTTACTGATGTTACTATTAATTGCTACCACTCTTGTACTTATTTCTACTATTATTTTTCTAATACTACTACTATTTATATTACTTATACTACTAATAATACAAATTACTTATATCAGGTTTTTTATTAGTCGCATGGTTTTTAATGGGATAGTTCTTTTTATGGAGTTGGTCTTTTTGACAGCTGTTACTTGATTTATACTCAGTTCGGTTCGGCATTTCATAATGAACAGACCAATTCTGAAACAGCGCTTGGAAATCGTACAAATTTATAAATTTTACAAGTCATTGTTGAAGCGTCGTTACATCCTCAAAAAGTCACTGCTTGGTGCGTTCAATGGGCAGAGAGAAACATTGATTCATATTTTTTCAAAAATCTAGCCGAGCAATGGGGAACGCAATATTACCATAATTAATGACTGATTCGTTCCCGAATTGGAAGATGTTGCTTTTTATACTTTGTATTACGCCAGTAAGGTGCAAACCGAGACTCCTGCCATCTTCCTGCAGCACTACTGCAGTGTATCCCTTGGATGTTCCACAGAAAGGCTCTGAACCAAGCAAACGTCCTTGGACCCGAAGTTTTGCGAGAATGTCAGCTCTTTCGTTTCCTGAAAACCCCTCATGCTCCGTAACCCGTCGCAACGTTACTTTGTTGCGGGGAACGAGTTGGTCCATAAGAGTTTCTCAGTCATCCACAAGCCTCGGTGTTGTTAAGTACGCGTCACAGGCCTTTAGAGCAGCCTGACTGTCTGGCATAATATGTATTCTGGCCCCATTTTTTCCTCTGCGAAGACATTCGCGGGCTCAGACTTCAACTGCGTAAGCCATCACTTAGAAGATGTTTGGGTTAGTGTCCGTTAGCAGACTTTTCCGAAATAAACCTCCCTGGAGGGAATAACGGTGCCAATGTAACCCTTGGAAGTCATGGTGGGCACGCAATGGTTCGTTGTTGAAGTTGAGATAATGTAAGGTTCTCGAATGATCATAACCCGAGCTCAATTTGTGTCCAATATCCCGCAGCCTGTTAGTGGCATGGGCTGCCACAATTTTTCCAGTAGTATCTACAGGAGTTATATTGAACATGACGTTCAATGCTAACGTAGATGTTTTTCGAAGAGTCTACTGATTCCAATGCACCCTCTCCGTTTTGGCGATTACCACAGTCTTATCTAAGGAAGCCCACCAGAGAGTGTACCCAAACAGGAGTATTGGTTTTAATACATGCAAATCATATAACTATTCAATAACTTTAAACGAGAGACTCCATCCCCTCTACAAGAGTACAAAGTATCCAGCCGATCTGTCCTCAATATTATATTTTCAGGAAAATTTGCTATCCAGTATTAAGCCCAGCGATCTGAGTGCGAGAGACAGGGGGACGCTAGGAATTCCTGGAGAAAATAACAAGCTCGGGTTTTCCCGGATTTACAGCTTGTTCGCAGGTCCAAAACCAACTGTTAACCGTACCTAGATATCTTTGCACGAGCCCACACAAGGTGTCCATAAACCTCCCTCCGACAATGAGTGCCAGATCCTTTGCGTACGCAATAATCGGGCAGGTGTTCTAGTAAAACTTTGGTCTAATTTTTACGCATATTCTATAAGTAAAGGAAACTCTCTGCACAACCGTTTGAAATGTGAAGTGAGATGTTTTGTCGATTATATTTTTTTCGCACTCTTTAAATCGGTAGCTTCTTCACAAATTATACTGATGTTGTTGCATTTTTTGCGACTTGTATTTCATTTTCGGACCTTGTGGACGCTTTATCAAAAACACCACTTCAAAGCGCTTTTTAAACAACGCACGAATTTTTTCTTTGTTGATATAGTCCAATACTTCTTAGTCAGCTCGCAAAACAATCAGAATTCGAAAACGGTATTTTTATACTAGAAATAGTCTAAACCAATGGTTCTAATATACACTTGACAAAATATGAGCAACACTTTGTTTTGAAAACCACGGTATTTAGAAGAGAAACAAAGCGTTTGATTGTTTAATAAAATGTGATTTTTTTTATGTTTACCCAAGAACTTTCAGGGTTGCCCTCCTATTCATTTACCACGAAAAACCACATACAAGAAAATTTAAATATTATCTTAATTGCAGAAGTGGTAAATGATTAATTTTTGTAGAACATTTTATACTACTCCTTTCATTTGAGAATTCTGACATAAATTAATTTAGAAGTTGAATATTTGTATTCGTAAAAATTAAAGTGTTCTCAAAAAAGATAGTTTCTTAAGTCTGTATGCTATGTAACAGCAAGTTTTTTTTTTAATTTGCAGTTTGCAGTTGATATAAATATCAAATTTCAGAAAAATCCTTGAATATTGTTGTCATTGGCGATTTCAGCATAAATCTGAATGCAGAATCAACCTATAATTAAAAACTCAACGATTTATTTCCTCAAGAAGCTATGCAGCAACTAAAAATTTTAATACGAGATTGGCGGAGCTTCTTGAAACGAGTATTGACTTGCTGTTTTCCAATTATAATAGAGTTGTATGTAAGACGGTAGAAGTTCATAGAAAAATATCCGACCACGAAACAATAATATTTTGATGCAATTTAAAAAAGCTAGACCCACTTTCAAATTAGTTAGGAGTAATATCATCGGATAGATGTAGTCCCGAGAACTTAATAACATTACTAGAACAGTATGACTTCTTTAATATTAGATTCTTCTAAACTGAGCCACGAAGCAGTCGACTTATCTCAAACTAGCTCTCCTTAAACTGAGAAATAAGCGACAGACGTGAACAATAATAAATTGAAAACCCACGAAAAATCAGTATTGTTAGGAAACTGGGGTGATTACAATGTAGGCAGTTATGAAATGCCTGAAAACCTAAATAATTTTTTCGTAGACAGCATCCTAAAAATATATAGTAACATAGTGAGCGTAAACCATAACTCTCCGGAAGACAAAATTCTACGTGTAGGCTAAAATTTGAATAAGTCTCAATAGAAGATATTCTTCGTATTTTCAAACAGATCAAACGGAAAATTGGCCGAAAGAACCTTCTACCAGGAGGTGTTATTATGGGACATTTCTATGAATAGAAACTATAATCAATAGTGCCAGTTAAGTAAGCTAAAAAAAACCGAAGCCATTGCAGAATACGTAAAATTTTTAGAACAAAAAAAAACTTTTTTATACGTCGATAGAGAATCCATGAATAAAGTTTTTGATAGGAAACTTCATGGCTTTTAATTCAATGTACATAGCTTATATGTAACTGGTAAAGTAAAACCAAATTTATGTAAGAAAAAGTAAACAAATTTCATAAAACCCCTATTTTTTTATTAAATCACCTAATAAAATACATTTAGAATTCAATATTTAAATAGTAAATTAAACAAGCTTTCATTTGATATACATACATAATGTTATCAATAGTCTTCACTTTACAAAGTATTTCAAAGAAATAATCCTGGGCAATCCAATTAAAGCTACAAAATCCACAGTATTTTTGAGTAGAATTTCTTTTCGCGAAGGTGGCCTTCGGCGGCGTTTCGAAAAATTAACCCTGGTCAGTCCAACACCGGCTACGCCATCCACAGTATTTTTACCCAGAACTCCAATTTGCGTCAGAAGCCTTCTGCTGCGATAATAATAAAAATTATAGACCAATGAAAGTGACTTAGCCCACTTTTTATAATTATAATATCGTCTTTTGTTTTGCTTTAAGAGCTTCAAGTTAACTTTTGTAACATTAAACTTTGAGAAATTGTAAGCTTCTAATATAAAACTATACACATCAAATTAAAGCCTTTTTTGTACTCTATTCATTTCATTTCCTAAAAAAAAGTGGGTTTGCTTAAAACAAATATATAATTTTTTATAAAAACTATTTTTTTCACAAACAAAATATATAACAAATAACAAATGCAATTAAAGGAATTTATATTGTCTATCGAATGTCGGAAACAAATTTTAAATCCACTTGTTAGTTTGTGAAATATTTGGATTTAAAATAAATGCTTAATTTGACCTTCGATACCTGCTACAGTTATTGTCTCCTCCAAAAAAGAAGTATACCATTATGCTTATCTAAAATATTTCTACCAATCCGTATATTAATTTTCAAAATCTGAAAATTGCACGTATTCTGCATTTATGCCAAAACAACGATCAAAGTTGAGGAGCTAATACCAATAAATACCTTCCCAGAAAGCACTATGTTGAATCTAATAAGATACTAATAAAAGAACTATCTAGATTCAGAGTTAAACATTCATGGGAGACGGCGCTAAATTTGGTGGTATCCCAATCGAAAAAAGAATTTTTTATTGATCTCGAAAGAACATTTGAGAAAATTGGGGGGATCCCGATTTTTTTTTTTTTTTTTTGCAATCCAGATAATTTATTTTTTTAGAGGATATATGCCATCATTTACTATGCATATATTTATACTTGTGTCTATCTTAACATGGAATCATTTGTAATTATTTTCAGTTTGTGCTCAACAGCTAAGCTAATGGTTTCAAGCAAAAGTGACAACTTTAAGAATTCCTTCTAAATAATTACTTAGCACTTTTCGACATCTGACATTTATCTTAATTTTGTCTTTCAACAATGCTAGCGCTGGCTGTGAGACATGGAAGAAATTTGTTGTTGTCATGTTTATGTAGATAAGTATGTGTGTGGCATTGGCAGGGGGGGGGGGGGGGGGGGGGGGCACGCTCATAGTCTGTTGTATTACTTTACTTATAAAGAAGACGACAAATAAGTGCAAATTAACGATATTGGATGGACGAAGAGATTCGAAAATACTGGTTGGGGTTTGTATGTGGATACATATCTACATATAAATAATAGGGCAATGACTTCTCGGATTTTTCTTTAGTGCTGAGGTCCTGTAGTGACTTTTGTGTAAAGCTTTTGTTAAATTTTAGAAGGAAATTATGAAGGCTGAGTTAACAACCAAAAATATCTTAAACTTTTAAAATTCTTAGTGCACTTTCAGATATTTTTTTAAATACAAATTAACAAAATTTTCCATTTAAGTTTATCGACTTTAATCACCTGATATCTAAAAAGATATACCCTCCGATTCATGCAATTGATTTTTCAACTTAAACAGAAATATCAAACAACTCGATAAAAGATAGAAGAATAGTATTTTATTTTACCAAAGATTTTCTATTAACAACTGCAAAATTGCCCTAAAATCATATTTTTTCAAATTGAAAAATGTATATAATAGTAAACCATAAATCGCAGTTAACCCATTCCATTTCAAATCAGCCGGGACGCGCAGGTCATATTTTTGTATTTTGATAAAACTTAAATATATTACTTTTTGGTTGATTTAATGAGACATGTAATTTTTCTTTTGCCTGTAAACAAATTTTTCTTCCATTTTTCGAAGTTATCGTTTTTGCTGTCAAAATCGATTTTTCTTGTGGCTCGCGGGAACTTTTTTTTAAAACTCGCATAAGTTTGGTAAAAATTTATGGATTTTAATTTTTTTTAAATGTGTATAACCGTTCATACTTTTGTGATTTTTGATTTGCAAAAGAATAAATAATAAATAAATTTTTTTCAACCATTTTTTCTTCAAAAAGTGTATTTTTCAAGAAGTCATGGTTGTTGTTTTTTTTTTTTTTTGGTAGACAGCTCTGCCATAAACTTATTTCAAATCCCAGCAATTCACATTTTGGAAAAAAACTGCTGATATTTTACTCTTCATTATAGCAAAAATCTGAAAGACAAAAAATTACAAGAGTTACTAAAAATACCAAAAATATAATACAAGAAATGGAGCGGAAATACAAAAAAAATGGAATGCTTGTCTGAACTATCGCAAATATAACGAAAATGAAAGAAAGTATACTTTTGTTTATTGTTACGCAAATAAAAAGTCACGAAGTCCCACTGCACTGAAATCTGAAATTTGGAATTCGAAATGGTAGACATTTCGTCACTTAAAATCATGATTATTTCATAACAAGATAGAAAGTCTTTCCACACCTCGGCAATAGCTCTCTATCTTCCGATGTGTCAAATATCTTTTTCGTATACTACTTATAAGTATGTTTTTTTTAATGACATTTCAAATGAATTAGCCTGAGGAGTTGAACATTCTCGTTTCTAAAGGTTTTTTTCTTTTTCCAAAGTGAAAATTATGATGCGATTTCGTTGAAATCAGCTGGAAATTGAAGTGATTGAAATTATTAATATATGTATGTATGTGAAAAACTCCCGGATTTATAAAGAAAATTCCAATAATCAGTTCAGTGAGGAGAAAGTACTATTTAAAAAATTTAGCAAAATATATGAATAGAAACAGATAAAATTACAGCAACAGTGGTTCCATTCTATGTCAGCAGCTAAGGTGAAATTTAAGTAAATCAAACTCGCAGCTAACTTTCCTTCTTTTCCTTTCGCTCGCTCCTCCTAGCATTTTGGACAATGAAGCTCTCTCTCAGTGTCCTAATTCATTTAATAAGTTGCCATTCAATAGTCAAAATAAATTCCGTTTGTTCGGTATAGCGTCGTTATTAGAGCAGGTGTTTTTCTGATCATTACATCAAAGTTGCAAGTGTCTAATTTATTGTTTATTACTCAGTCAGTGATGTCATATCACCATGCCAAGTGACACGATTAGGGACCATATCCAAATGAATTATCACAATGAGTGTTCGTTAGTTAGTAAGAGCGAATAGATTAAAACTAGTTGTATATGAGGTATAAATCAATTTTTTTTTTTAATCCATTATGTAGGGAGTATATCATAGTTTATAGGTGGTTTGAATTTGATTGTTATAATTCTCAGTCAGTTATAAGCTACAATTATGTTGAGACCTGCAACTGCAAGATGCCGCAGCTGGCCCTAACTTCTACGCGCTCCAATTTGGAACAACCTATACATATATGGAAATTAGGATTAAATTTCTTAGCACAGAAAAGATCGCATATAAATACATATGCATTCAATAATGATAATTTAAACACTTGAGTATCTTAGAAAAATTGTGATCATAGTTTCGGCATTTGCTCAACCAGAAACTTTATCTTGCAGGTCGCTTAAAAAGTTCATAATTGATCTAACAAATTTTAAATTTCATATTACACAAATGAAAATATTTGAAGTGAGCATCATTATCAAATTGCAACTTGGATTCCAAAAATAACTGAGACTCACACGTTCCGAAAATAGTGGTGTATGCAACAGCGCAGCGACTTTATTTCAAATCCAGCCAAGGACTGCTAATTCAGGAACATTCCCTAAATTATGTGGGTAATATTTTGCGCTGCACTATATCTGAAATAATCACTTTCTCCGGTCAAGAATCCACACCTGCAGATCGACTCTTAAAATATTCGTACACGTGTTTCTGAAAGACGGACGAAATTTGCTTAAGAAGTTTAGAAAGCAAAGTTTTGTACAATATTGTAATTTAAAAAATATTAGATAACTGCCACGCCCACCGGCAACAAACACCATAACGTTGAATATTTGTCCATTTTTTGACTTTGATGATGTCGGAAAACAGTAAGTGATTTTCTTAAACAGCAGCATGTTGGAGGAGTCAATTTAAAAAATCAATTATAGTAAATGTAAAACAAAAGTTTTAATATAATATATTTATTGTTATTGGGAATATTGAAAATTAACCAAATAAGTTAAAAATGTGAACAGTACGACGACCAAAATCGTATTTGGTCGAAAGTAATTAAATTTGCATTGGTTTTGGTTTGTGAAATTGAATTTTTTTTTAAATTTAGCTCTTTTTTTACTATTCAGAATGATAACACTAATTTTTGAGCTCAAGGCCAGTGTAAGGAAAATAGTTTTGGAAAAAAAGACAACAACAGTCAGGAGTGGTAGAAATGATAGCATTTTCGGAGATCACCACTTGTTCAGTAAGTGCGTAGCTAATGGACCACAGTCGTAGGTTGTGGATTCAAATACCGGTGGAGTCATGAAAGAAATCTGTTGAAGAGATGCGTCGATCTCCGAAATGGCTATAATCTCTACCACTACTGAGTGTTGCTGCCTTTTTTCCAAAATACTTTTCTTCTACTGACCTTGTGTTCAAAAATTAATAATGTCATTTAATAAAAATAATATATGAATTGGGAATGATTTCAATATAAATGTATCTATTATTCAAAACAGTTCTCTAAAAAGCAATCATGCTAAATGATGGTCGGCAGATTTTTGCAAAGTACTGGGACTGGTGAGCTAATATGATTTTTTTTTTAGTATGGCGACCTTTAAATGAATGAAAAGCTTACGTAATTCTTCGGACAATTTATTTGTTTACAAAATGTACCAAATTTGTTATGCGTTTTGAGCGCGGTTTTCTTAGTTTGGTTTGCAACTTAAAACTGCTTGTTTTTTTAGTAAATCTATTTTCCGTTCTTTTACTTTATGCTATTTTTATTTCGTAGAAGAAGAATTGAATCGCAAATCTCGAAAATAGTGACAGTTTTATTCGTTTTTCCACGAATTGGGCTAAATTTAGTTAGTCGCAACACTTTCATTATTAGATGTCGACAAAGTTTGACGGTTCAGACTTTGTTTTGAAAAAAAAAGGTAAATATAAGTTTGACACTTCACAGACCATTTAAATTAACTAAAATCATTAAATAAGTTGTGTTAATAAGTTAACTCTTTAAAGTGCCTTGATTAACTCAACTTGAAGTACATGATTGATGTCTAGGGAAAAGAAATTTTGATATTACTGCCATTTGCTACCTACATTTTTTACTCGATAATGTTGAACCGATATTTTTTTTGGAATCGAGTACTTCAACCCCAGTACCGTATAGAATTTACAAAGAAAATTGTTTACAAGGCAATACGAACCCCAACCGTGAAATAACGTAAGCGACTTTTTTTTTTAAACAGAAATGACCCTAGAGCATCTAAAGAACATATTTGTTAATAACTTTTTTTCGGGGTTACCAATATTTGGATATAACAATCAGTCGGAATGAAAAACGGCTAACGAAATACAAGGCCCACATCAGAGACACTCAAATTTTGACTTAACTTCATTTTTAATTTAGTATCGATGTTTTGGATACCGAGTCCATGAAATTCGATAATTATGGGTACCCGATTCTTTTAGAGCGACCTTTGGAATAAATATCATCGATACTTTGTGCCCGATATAGTGTACCTACTGATGTCTACTTTACTTAAAATATTTAGCAAATCGAATACGTCATACAAGTACTTTTATCGTTTTTTTTTTTAAATTTTTTTCATTGAATATTTTCAGTGTAGTACATAGTTTGTTGGACGCTGAGGAATGGTTGACTAATTGCATACGTAATTGCGGTTCAAAAGCGTGGATATGTAAAAAGCTTATACGATAAACAAATATGTAGATATGTAATGTGTGCATCAACTTTCGAATAATTTTTTATTGATGTACTTCTTAAAAAATAAATAATATCAATATCTGTGTTACATGCAACTCGTGGTACATTCAACTCGCTGCTATGAACTTGAAATTCATTTCATAGCAATGGTTCATTTCTGTATCGCTTAAAAGTGGCATTGACTTGCTAAATTTCTCTTCCGTATAACTTAAGTTCGTCGTAAGTAAGTAAACGACCTTGCTGATAAAAATATTGGTATCAAGGTGGCGTGCTTGCAGTGAATCTGAGAAGTATACATAGCGCGTGTCCATCATTTTTGAAGTAAGACTTCTTTAGTCGAGTGTGTAGCGTAAGCGCGCTTCATTCAGTGGGTCCCGGGTTCGAGTCCTCGCCGGGGTAAGTAACAAATAAGGAAGTTTTTTCTAATAGCGGTCACCCCTCGGTTGGCAATGATATATATCCCCGTGTTTTTTTTAGAATGAAAAAAAAATTCTCGAAAAAATAATTTGCCGTTTGAAGTGGGCGTAAACTTTCAGATGTTTCAATTGGTGTTACAACATAAAGACGCAACCCACAAATTGTGGGAGAAGTTCGGTCAAACATCAAGCTATGAGTGATGATTATGATTGAATTAATAATATAAATAATACTAATTACTACTACTATTTTTATTGATTTCTCCTACCATTTTTACTAGTGTTACTAAAATTTACTACTACTATTTTTACTAATTTCTCCTGCTATTTGTACTAATGCTACTACTATTTACAACTACTCTTTTACTAATTTCTCCTACTATTTTTTCAAATTTCTGCTACTATTTTTACTGGTTTCTCCTATTATTTTTATTAATGCTACTACTATTTACAACCACTATTTTACTAATTTCTACTACTATTTTAATTGATTTCTTTTACTATTTTTCCAAATTTCTGCTACTATTTTTACTAATTTCTCCTACTAGTTTTACTAATGCTACTACCATTTGCAACTACTATTTTCACTAATTTCTACTATTATTTTACTTGATTTCTCCTACTATTTTTACTAATTTCTGTTACTATTTTTACTAATTTTTCCTACTATTTTTACAAATTTTCGCTACAATTTTTCCAATACTACTGGTAGTACCACTGACAACTATTACTATTATTTGTTTGTTTTTTTTTTTGTATGCCCTGCCTGTTCATCTCCCGCCGTATCAGCCATCACACATTGTGGACTGAGAGTTTCGATTGTTTTATCACATTTGCGCAAAAAAAATTTATTCGTACTCAATTTTTGTAGAGCGTGCTGAGCACAAAGCTTATTATCAGCAAAACCACCAAGCGCCGTTTTTAAGTTCAAGTTTTACAGTTTAAGCAAGTCAAAAGATATTTAAAACAATAACAAAGTTTGCTCACTTTTATCACTCACTGAAATGTGAGCAACATTTTAGGTTTTTTTTTTATTTTTAGTTTTTATCATTAGGGCTGTTCGATATCATAAAATTAGCAAATGTTTATTAAGAAGATGTTGAAAATTTTATTACTATGTAGTGCAAAAGCCACTTAGAGGGGAATCCTACAAACAGAAACTACAAAATTTTTCATAATAAAATTTCGGAGAAACATTTTTGTAGAGCATTATCTAAATAATTTGAACCGCCCTAATCCGCGTGGCAGCTACATAAATAAGTAAGATTAACAATTTTTTTTTGCTTTTCTTCGAATTATGCGCTGTATATAAAACAGTCGTTCTTCAGGTACATCATCTCAGTGAAGAAGTGAACATGTGGAAAATATGCAGTAAATTAAAATATAAGAAAAAATTTTAAAACACAAATTCTATTCGATTATTACAAAGTTTTGCTAATTTAAGACTTAAGTTAAATAAAAGAAACATTGTTATAAAAAAAAAAAAAAAAAATAAAACACACAACTAATTGTTCTGCCTGTGCTACAAATAAGTGTTTGAAAAATGTTGAAACACGTTGCCTTTGCGCCACCAGCGCTACTTTTGCTCCACCTCTTCATACACATCCTCCCAACAGCCATCGACTGCGCATCCGTGCCGCCTGAATTGAGCGTAAATTTGAAGCAATTGCAAGTGATCGCTGGTAACATGGATCTGTTCGAGGATCCTTGCGATAACTACTACGCGCACGCTTGCGGCAATTGGCGGCGACAGCACAAGGGCGAGCAGTACAACGAAGCCATCTCTCAAGTCGATCACATAGTGAATAAAAATTTGATTGACTATTTTCAAAGCTATCAGCTGCAGGGAAGCGGTCACAACGGCAACCTGACATTCACCGACAAGCTCTGGCTTTACTATGACAGCTGTAGGAATACCGATGAGCTGCAATTGCAACGCTATTTGGAGTTGGTGCGTCCTAACGCGAACTTAGATTGGAAGCTAATGCAGGAGATACACAAACCAAATACCACTTGGCCGGCAAATCGTTTCAATTGGTTATTTACGCTGGCACGACTACGTGGCTACAGCTTTAGTGGCACTTTAATTGATCATAGAGTGGTGCCAATGAACTCCACTGCTTATGTTATTTATTTGAGTAAACCCTTGCCGGTGGGCAAGAATCAGCTACCCGCAAAGCACACAATTGCAGCGCTTTTAATAAAAATAGGTATACCAAACTCACGTGCGATTTTTGTAGCAAAACAACTGGTAGAGTTTGAGAGTCATCTGCAGATATTGCGTCAAATTGAGGATGCACCAAACTTGGCAGAGCTCACGCTACGTGACTTACAGAAGTTTATGCCGCAAATACCTTGGCGCTTTTATGTGCAGCTTATACTACGCGCGGAGGTTGATTTGGAATTTACGCTGCGTATAGAAAATTGGGATTATTTTGTGGCACTCTCTGAATTTCTCAAACTAACCAAACCGAGTTTGATCTGCAATTATATAATGTTCAAGTTTTTGTATTTCCTGCTGAAAGATAGAACATCTAGTCACTCAAAGTTCGATTGCATGTGGGATTTGCGCACCAAAATGGATTTGGCTGTAAATTTTCTATACAAACAGCAATTCTATGGCGATGACTTAGCAGCAGAGTACGCCGCCGATATCGAACGCTTACTAACGCAGACGAAGCGCGAGTTTGCCGCAAGATTGGAGGCAAACGTATTGCAACTACAGCCAGTGCAAGTAGAATACCTGACGCGCAAGTTGGATGCTGTCAATTTTAATATTGGAAATCTGCCCGCCAACGCTAATGAGCAGTACGTTGCGGCTTACTACGCCAGCGTGCATATGAGGGAGAAAGGCTACAACAAAGATTACCACAAAAACCATCTACAATTACTGCAATTGCGTGCACGCAAAGAACACGCCCAACTAACTGCACCACCGCCCACCGCGGCTGCGTACTTTCACATCGGCGATAGTGAACTTGCGCGCAGCTCCTCAGCTTTCTATATTTTTCGTCTCAATCTTATTGTCATTCCCTATGCCATTCTACAGCCACCCATTTATGACATTCACATGCACGATATATTGAAATTGAGCCAACTCGGTTTTGTACTCAGCCATGAACTCATTCACGGTTTCGATACCAACAGTTTAGCTATCGATCACGAAGGTAATGCTCGTGAAATTGGGAAGAGCATAATGAGCAATACGCAGTTCGAATCGTCGATGCAGTGTCTGCAGCAGCCCGAAACGGTTAGTATCAACGAACGCATTGCCGATTTTGTGGGACTGCGTTTGGTTTTTGATGCGCTCTTTGTCGCCAATTCCACGAAGAATGCGCCCCAGCCTAGTTTCACTGATATTCCAGCGAAGCGCTTGTTCTTCTTGAATTTTGCACAATTTTTCTGTGGCAGCATGAGTAGCACGTTCGCCGGACATGATGCCGATGATGTGCGATTGCAGCAGGCATTGGCGAATTTTCAACCTTTCATAGAGGAATATCAATGCGCACAGCGCGACGCGATGAACCCAGATCGGAAGTGCCAACTGTATTAATTGTTGCAAGTGAAGTGTTAATATTTATTTTCTAGTTTTATTTAAAGTATTTATAATGTAATTGTGAAAAAAGTGTTAGACGAAATCAATGAAGATGGTCTAAAGATATCAGCACACAATAAAAGTAGTTGTATCCAAATAAGAGCCATGACCAGAACGAGGTAGTCTGTTTTTTGTAGAAAGTTTTTTGCGAGCATTTTTTACTAGTGAATTGAATTTTTAAAAGTGAATCCGTGAATATCAACGGGAGCACCAGTTATGACAGATATTTTGTGATTTTTTTTTTTATCAAAGTTGGTTGTTACATTTACATTTTTAATTTTTCGAGCAAATTTTATCGATATTTTGTTAATTTTTCGACAAAAAATAGACGATATTCTTGGATTTAAATTTGTCCGATCACATTTAACTGATATTTTGTGATTTTTATTTTTTCGATCAAAAATAATCGTTATTCTAGCAACAACACAAATATGATATAAAAAAATTACATTCAAAAATCACGATTATTTTTTAATGAAAAAATACAAATCACAGAATATCGATGATCGAAAAAAAACTGAAAATAACAACTAAAACAAAAAAATCAAAATAACAATTATTCTTGGATTCAAAATTTGTCGATCATAATAAACGCAAAATTACTGTCGAAGATTAAAATAATAGCAACAACGCCAATGATGCAATGATCGATATTTTGCCATATTTATATTTTCATTAGACCAAAAATAATAGTTATTTTTGGCTTACACTTTTCCGATCATATTAAATCGATAGTTTTTTTCGATAAAAAAGGATCGATGATGGATATTTTTAAATTTTTTGTTTATAAAAAGTAATCGTTACTATTTGATTTACACTTTTCCGATCACATTGAATCGATATTTGTGGTGTTTTGTTTTTTCGATAAAAAATTTATTTCTTACGATCGAAAAAATAAAAAAACGCAAAATATCGATCAAATGTGGTCGAAAAAATAAAAATCACAAAATGACGATTATGCAGTGATTTAAAACAAAAAATCAAAATAATCGTTTTTCTTGGATTTAAAATTTGTCGATCATAATAAAAGCAAAATGGTTGCCGGTGATTAAAATAATGACAACAACACCAATAATGCAATGATCGAAACTTTGTCTCATTTATATTTTCCATCAACCATAATCATTATTCTCTAGTTTAAATTTTTCCGATCATATTTAATCGATATATTTTTTTTTTTTAAATAATCGGCGATTTTTTATAAAAAACAATCGAGGATCATATTCAATCGATATATTGGGATTTTTGTTGTTTCGATAAAAAACAATCATTATTCTTGGATTTAAAATTGTTCTTTTATAATAAATGCAAAAACTTGTCGACGATTACAATAATAGCGATATAAAAGATAAAAATCGCAAAATATCGATCAAATGTGATTGAAAAACAAGTCACAAAATAACGACTGCATAATTGTTTAATAATTTGACGGTGATTACAATAATAGCAACAACACCTGGATATAATGTTATTCTTTTGTCGATATCGTTATCGTTATTTTTGGATTAAAATTTTTCGATCATATTTAATCGATTTATTGTTTTTTCAATAAAAAAATAATCGTTATACTTGTATTTGAAATTGTTCAAAAAAAATTTGGCGATTACAATAAAAGCAAAAACACCATTAATACGTTTTATGTTTTACGAACGAAAAGATAAAAATCACAAAATATCGATCAAATGTGTTTCAAAAATTACAAGTCACAAAAAAATAATTATTACACAATGATTTCAAACAAAAAAGTCATTGAATTTATCGTTAGGCTCAGTTAAGGGAATGAATAATTAATTGGAGTTTAATTAATTTAAAAGAATAAGATGTTATGTATTGTATATCACACACACTTGTACAATTTGCCTATGCTTTGTTATAATAGTATTGCATTAGTCGTTTATTACGCAAATTTAACAAAGCACATTATCTGTATCTACATATATTTTGTGTCTGAGAGATTTCATACATACATTCACTCGTACATCTAAAAAGAAGGCGGAAAAGTAAGCATTTCAACGACGAACTGATTGATGATATGCAATAAAATGTGTCGTTTGTTGTACCCGTAACGCATCATAAATTTGCTAAAATTCGCATATGGCAATCTAAAAATAATTGATTCATACAAACCCTAAGTACAAAAAATATGCAGTTCAACTTTGTGACATAATTAAAATATGTGGGCTCTCGGTGTCTGTGTCTGCAAAGTTTGTTTTGCTCGTTAAAATATTACATATTTACTTATGTACAAATTTACATATATTGTATGTACCTACAAGTATATGGGTTGTTAAAAAGATATGTATACAATAAATTAAAGGGTAAATATCGATGTGCATTGTGACATTCGAATGTACTTAAAATATGCACAACATATATTTGAGTATTAGCGATCTAAACACACAAATTTTGCCTCACTTCAGAACTAGGTATAGACACTTTTACTTTGATGTAATATCAAAAGAAATTATCGACACCTGTAAAATATGGGATCTAAAATATCGATGCCTATTCGATACTCTTGGCTATGAAGATATTTCGTGTAAACTAAGTTAAATTAAATTTGTTTAAATCATAAGTTAATCATTCCCTATTAATCCTAAACTCTGAATAACAAAAGTTAATACAAGGTGGCGCAAAAGTAATCCTCCTATCAGAAAATGCTATAAATTTTGCGATTGGTCCCTAATGTCAGTTCTGTTTTGACATTTGTGTAGTAAGCACATGCGAAATACACGTTAATAAACAGTGTTACGCTACACTGCTCCAGAACGCGGAATATTGCTGACTATTTATTTGACCAATAATCGGTCGGTGACTTTGGCACAACGTGAATTTCGTCGCAGATTTCCTGGCCGTCCAACGCCTACTGGTGAAACACTGCGACGTTTAGCCGCTCGCCTCGAAGAGGCTGGCACAACACGAGATGTTGCCAGGCGTGGCAGACCCCGGAGTAGCCGTTCTGCAGAGAATATTGCTTCTATAGCCGAGGATGTCATGGAAGCGCCGTCGACATCGACCAGACGACGTGCCACGCAAATGGGTATCAGTCGACGGTCTTTACAGCGAATTTTGGTACAAGATTTGAAGATGTTTCCGTACAAAGTCCAGACGGTGCATCAGCTGTTAGCTGCTGACCGCCAATCGCGTCTAACATACGCTCAAGCCATCCTTAATTACCACCAAGAGGAAGATGATTTTTCATCAAAAATAATCATGAGTGATGAGGCCCATTTCCATCTTAGCGGGTACGTAAATAAGCAAAATTTACGCTTCTGGGGCACTGAAAATCCGCGTGTAACCCACGAAGAGCCATTATACCCGCTCAAAGTCACTGTATGGTGTGCTGTTTTCGCTGGAGGAGTCATCGGAACTTTTTTCTTCGAAGACGTCGCGGGCCAAACGGTTACTGTGAATGGTGAGCGCTACAGAGCAATGATCAACGAGTTCTTTTTGCCGCAACTTGATGAATTGGGATTGGAAAACATGTGGTTCCAACAGGACGGTGCAACGGCACACACTGCACGTGCCACAACCGATATGCTGAAGGATGCATTTCCCGGGCGTCTAATATCCCGTCTTGGCGATTTGCACTGGCCAGCAAGATCGCCTGATTTGACCGCTCCAGACTTCTTTTTGTGGGGCTTTTTGAAGTCGCGGGTTTATGTCAACAAGCCTCAGACTCTTGCAGCTCTTAAAGAGAATATCCGTCAAGAATGTGAGGACCTATCTCCGGAAGTTTTGGCCAAAGTGATGGAAAATGCCATAAAAAGGGCTCAAATGAGAATCAACTGTGACGGCGGCCATTTACATGACATCATATTCTCGACTTGATGTAACAAAAATTAAAAGACCAAATAAAAATAATCCAAAAGAAGAATCAAAGTTTTTCATTTTTTTTTTTAATTACAGCCAAAAACATCGGAAGTTTACTTTTGCGCCACCTTGTATTTAATGTATGAACAGCAAATAAGTAGCAGAATTGAATTATTAGTCGCTCTAAAAGAACAGAGTACCCATAAATAACATAGTTCAAAGGCTCCATACCCAAACTATCAATACTGAATTAAAAATTTATTTCAGCCACATTTTTTTAAAAAACGCAACCTGTTTGTTAGAAAGAAAGTGTACCAATTAGGTCCTTCATAATTTTCTCATTCAAATTGATTGCTCTAACCACAAAAAAATAATTAAAAATTTTCTAAATGCACTAAAAGAATTTCTGTATCAAAACTGAAATAAAAACAAAATAATGTCGCTTCCTTTTTTTATTTGGAGGTTAGGGCTCGTATAGTGTTCTAAGCAATTTTCTTCGCAAATCCGATATGATATTGCGGTTGAAGTACTTGACTCCAAAAAAACATCGGTTCAAAAGTATCGAGTAGAAAATATCTGTATCGAAGAAATATCGATATGGTATCGTGTAGTATTGACATTCATGTCTCTACAGATAATATATTGGGAAAGATTACTAGACAGTTAACTTCATTTAAGAAAAAAAAAAAAATTATTCATAAAATATTTTAGCGAAAAAAGTCTTCTTTTGTTTACTCCACGAGAATAAAAGCGTTTCCAAATATTTACCCGCCAATACTTTGTGGTCGTTCGTAGGACTTTTTTCTTTGAACGAAGGCGAGCTGTCTGCGGTGCTGCCAAAAGTCAAAGTTTTGGCTACTTCTTTAAAGAAGAATAATTCCTCTATCTGGTATCTCATTTTCCCCAAGCTATATATGAATGTATGTACGGCGTTTACATTTTCTGGACTGGGCTACGCTTAATTTTTCAACATTTTCTAGGAGCTCTATTTCTTTGTAATCAACTTGTACCGTCCTATTCTTTTTCTTTTTTGTTTCGTTTCTTCAATAACAGTACTGGTATCCCTCTCTTTAATATTTTCCGTTAATATTTTCAGCAAAGGACGTACTTAGTTTACAAATAAGTTGCATGGCGTTTTATTTCATATGGCAAAAATTTTCGGCCAATTTCACCACATCAGAAACCAATTGGATCTAATCAGATTCTAGTATCAATCAACAAAAGTCAAATTAGTTCTGGTATGATGAAATTGAACGAGATTTTCTGTTAGAGGAACGATTCCGATGCAACTTCTTTTAACTTCTTTAATTAAAGAGTTATTTAGTAACTTTTGCATCGCGTTGAAACGCCTGTTCTGAACATTCGTCCGTATTCACTCGAAAAACTTGGGCCATGTATACCATGCATTAACTAGCCTTTGGTGAAACAAATCGAACGTGTATATTTTGCATTATATAAACATTGGCGTCTTCTCTTAGAAATAACAATGCTGGAAATATTTTCGAAAAAAGTGTTCCTTAGTATCGGGTCTCCATGCGAGCATTTATTTTCGATACGTATTCAATTCTTGGTTCAAAAGCACCAAATCAAAATTACTTGGTATCAGACGATAAGTCTTTACACCTGTCGTTTCATTCCCATTCAGAACATCAAAATAAAAGTGTGGTTTGATGTGGTGAAAAAAGCTATACGCTAGTAAATTCCAAGGATGACGCTGTTTGATTCCTTACATACATATATATTTACTTATTAATACATATATTCAATATGCACCCCTCCTCTATTTGGAACCTTTCACTGTTCGAAATAGTGTTGGAAGCCATCTTCTGTTGTCAGCTCCTTCAGCAAAGAATATAGTAGAACGGAAAAAAGCTTCATCATTTCGTTTTCTTTAACATATGTAGAAGTTTGACTTATTTCACCATATCAGAACAAACTTGGCATTGATTGTTAATAGAAAGTGATTGAATACAATTGGTTTTTAATTAGGTGAAATAAGACACGATTTTTGTTAGGGGAAAGGTAAAGCCGTTGGCCCTCTCACAGCTTCAACGGCGTTTGATTCGGGTTCAGTTCTACTGTAGCAGTGCAGGCAGGGATGTCATTTTTCGATTTTTCTGCCAAAATTGATAGTTTGTTTTTTTTTTTTTTTGTTGGTAGAGTGAAAGGGTATTTTGACACAAAGCACTCATTCGACATACCTATTTATATTCTAATATCAAAACAAATTATCTATAAATTTTAAGTAAATAGAAACTGTTATCGCTGATAATTTCGATTATAAGTATAATAATAACCAGCTAGAAGTCTCAAAATTTTACATCAAAACTAAAGCTGAAATTTAAATAGGTTTTTCAAACTTTTGATATGACAAATAAATACACTGATTTTTTAATCAGATAAATTTAAGTTTTTGGTGGCCGCCGTAATCGAATGTGTGTGGTTCGTCGGAGTGCCGCAGATTCAAATCTCGGCCGGGTTAGGTAACATCAAAAAAATAATCATAGAAACAAGTGTTTTTTATATCGATCGCCCCCGGCCGAGATTTAAAGTGTTGCTCAACAGGTATATCACAACTAAACGCCTTCTAGACCGACTCTAGGCAAAAATAATTTTCGGCACTGGAGTTTTAATAAATATATGACTTAGGAAAGCATTATGAAAAAAGGAAACATGTAGTCATCAAAAGATATCCATTACCTATTAGGATTTCGAACAGCTATAGCTGAAACGATCCGCTACTTAGAAAGAACAATAACAAGGAATGAATCCCTGGGTCGGATATATAAAATGAAGATTCTGCTTTGCCTACAAAAATGTTCCGTACTGCAGAACAGTCTTGCAATGGAAAACATGAAGATAGATTTAATCACTGGCCACCAGACGGGCACGAAATAAGCAGTAGGGGAGAAATTATGAAATAGCCTCGTACGCCTATCTAAGCAACAAAAAAATATTTTAAAGAAGTTTCCCACTGATAAATAAATCTAATTTCCAAAAGTCAATATTTAGGATTTTAATTATTTTTTAATATAAGTAAACTAAACCAATATGGGTATATTGTGCTAGTCCTTAAAAATTATGAAGAAGAAATTAAGGAGCAATTACTCAAGCTCAAAAAAAATTGTTATTGACCAGAAATTTTAAAGGCTTCGCGAGTATTTCTGCTATGGCTCTGAAAGGGTTAAATGAGGGTCAAAAAGACTTATAAAGGGGTTTGACTACTACGCATAAATACTAAAGTTTAGAATTGGTTTACAATGTTAAAATAAAAAATTACTTAAATGTATAAGTACATACAAACAAATTTTCCCTAACTAAATTAAGTTTTATTACTCTTTCTATGTGCACGTGTAAAAAGTGTTGGAATCAATTTTAGTTAATCCTGATTCGTGTCCTTGCAATGAAAAAGCAGCCACAGGAAAATAAATACAACCTATAGAAAGAAGGTCACGTATTGTACGTGTACTAGAGAAGGGAAATTTATGTATGAAAGAGAATGAAATACAAGGTAAAGTGTACTGTGCTTGTTGGGTGAAAGAAGGGCATAACTCAATATTAAAACACTTAGGCTACCACCTTGTAATTCTCAAATGTTTAATAGACAAACTTAAAAAAAAATATTGTAGAAACATTTTACATACTGAGCAGATTTTTTTTCTTTCTCCACACCCACGATACAGTTCTGAATGAAGTACACATGATACGAGAAAACTCCAAATTCCTTTAGATTGGTTTTTGTTTTTTTTTGGTTTGGCTTTTCGGAAAATTGGAAAAGCAACTGCGGTGTCAATGTTAAATATTGTTGCTGCTATTCACTACCATTGCTACCATTCACTTTATCGCCTCATCAAATTTCAAAGCTCGACGTTAGTATATAAGTTAATTTGATTTAAATTTTTGTGTTATGTTTATCTTACCAGAAATCAACGCCTTGTTTGTAATGGTACGAAAATAAACTAAGTACATTCTTGTTGCTACACTACACTAATAGAGAAGTGGAAAAGAAATATTATGCAGCGTTGCAAAATGTAAAATGCATTAGGATTATAAGAACACCTGTTGCCAAACGCCGCGGTTAAAGTGGTTGAGAGCAAAAATTGCCCAGTATTAGCAACATGAAAAGACATTAAGTAAAGGTAGTGCTTTTAGAGGATATTGAAAAACTTATGCTGGGTACGCTCATGAATATACACGTACGTAGGTATGTATGTATGCATTTGCATATATTTATAAATAATGATAAAAGAGTTATTACAAGGGAAAATTTGTTTAAGTTTGCAAATTTAGAATTGACCCATTTCTCCAGTTGTGTGTGGTTTTAATGCAAAATTTATTAAATAGCTAAGCTTAGAGAGGACAGTTTTTTAGGTAAAACCCCTAAGCCTGCTAATGCTACTACTACTATTTTTACTAATGCTACTGCTAATTATTACCACTATCTTCAATAATTTTAACTACTATTTTTACTAAAGCTACTACGCTTTTTACAAATTTCGACTACTACTTTGAATAATGTTACTTCCAATTACCACTTATACTTTTACTAATGCTACTACTCATTATTACTAATATTTTACTCATTTCTTCTACCAATCCTACTATTAATTACTACAAATATTTTTACTTATGCTAGTATACTACTATTTTTACTAATTTCAACTATTATTATTATTAATGCTACTACTATTTTTTTCTAATCTCTAATACCATTTTTACTAATGCTAACACTGTTTTTACTATTACTACATTTTAATAATGCAACTTCTATCTACTACTAGCATTTTTAGTAAGTTTGCTACCATTTTTACTAACACTACTTCTTTTAACTACTAATATTTTCACTAATTTCTACAACTACTTTTACTAATGCTGCGACTAATTACTACCCTCTATTTTTACTATTCCTCTTAATGCCCTTAATAACTAGATACTACAAATATTTATACTTATGCTATAACTAGACATTACTACTATTTTTACTAATTTCTGCTACGATTTTTACTAAAGATACTACTTATTACTACTACTATTTTTTTCTACTTCCTACTACAATTTTTATTCATTTTTACTACTATTTTTACTAATGATACTACTATTTTTTACAAATGCTGCCACTTATTACAACTACTATTTTCACTAGTTTCTACTACTATTTTTACTAACGCTGTTACTAAATACCATTATTATTTTTACTAATTACTGCTACTAGTTTTACTAATGATACTATTTTGAACTAATGCTACTATTAATTACTCTTTACTAATTTCTGCTACTATTTTCACTGATGGTACTACTTTTGCTAATTTCTTCTCTACTTGAACTAATGCCACTTTTAATTACCGCTACTATTTTTGCTTAAATTACTCCTTATTATTAATAATTTTTACTACGACTATTTTCACTAGTTTCTACCACTTTTTTTTTAATGCTGTAACTAATTTCTGCTACTATTTTTACTTATGCTACTAACTGTTATTACTACTAACCACTCTTACGACTAGTATACACAACTATTACTTCGGCTAACTACTTACGATTACTACCCCTACCACCCCGATATTTAACTCTCTAACTCTTTACGAAGTTGGACCCTGTAGTCGACGGTATACTCAGCTAATCAAAGCTTACAGCGAAAAGCTGGTCGAGAACAAGTAGCAGATTGTAAGAGGAGTTTAGTCTGATGACCACATGGCTGATGAGTCGAGCCTCAGTGCATTTTCTCAATCCATAAGAAGGATGAAACCGTTGCTGAGCTTTTGGCTTTTTCTTAATATTTTCCAACACTGTTTTATGAATCGTAATTTTAAAAACTGTTGTCAATTTATCATCGGTTTCATTTGAAAAGCACTAAAAAAATCTAACTTTAAAAGTATCATCTGAATCGTCTTATGTCGAACAATTTTTGTTTGACTATCAGCTGTTGACGTGAGATCAAAATATGAAGTGCCGAACTAAAAAAACGGTAAATCGTACTTCAGCATGCTCTTTGTATTTGCTGTAACGGAAAAATATTTTTTAACTTTTTTTGGTTCGGAAGTTATAGCAAAAAAAACTCGAACAATTAAGAAATTGTATTGAAATTTTAAACCTGTTTTTTTCATAAAAATAGCCCTAGCAGTAAGAAAATCTATACGAATGTAAACTTTTTGGATATCCGAATTTGCAAAATTGTATGCTAAACTCAAATCAGTTTTAAACATTCGGTAAAAATTAACCTATGTTTGGACAAACATATGAAAAACTTTCAGCTCCTGTCTCTCAAAATCTAGAAGTGATGGAAAAAATTGAAAATGGAAAGTTTTTGGCAGGTCGTCAACTGAAAAAGTAAATGTAGCAAAAATTTGAATTGCTCAAATTTATTTATTTTAATGATAGTTTTCAGATTTCCTGTCCGATTTGGGCGTTTTTACACCGCACATTTTCGTAGTAAAATATTTTTAATTATTTTAACAAAACATTTTTAATTACTTTTACAAAATATTTTTAATAATTTTTTTAGTCTAAAAATCTATTTTTTACGACGTACTCATTGGTAATATATGTATTTGTAAACAAGTGTAATCTATAAAACTTGTATATAAGAATATTTCGTTTTCTTTAAAGAACTTAAATTAATAAAAAACAGAAGTTATATAATCAAACCCTTAGTTATAAGAGCACCTTAAAATCTCAAAATGCATACAAAAATAATTAATATTTCTGCAACAGCAAATTAAAAAATTCCTCTCAACAATGCTCTAGGTAAACTAAATTTTTTTTTTTAAACAACAGATTTTTGGAAAAAAACACCTTACCTTCAGTAACCGGATTTGGGAATTTCTAAAATTGTAACTACAACAACCAGATCATAGCATCTAGGAGTGGATCATAGCTTAAATCGCGCAGTGTTATTTTTTACGATATTGACAACACTTTTCTTGCAAACATTTTTTCGTAAATTTTTTATAAAAATATTGTCTATTTCAAAATCACTTATCATGAAAGTCAAATTTGTTTTCCTTGTAAATATTTTACGATAATTAAACACAATTCAAAATAATTTTCAATTTTCCTCTCAGAGTTTTTCGAAACTTTTTGAATACGCATTTTTGCAGCCCATTAAATTTTAGTCTAATTTCTGCCAAATTCAAATTTTCTAGAAATTTCTATTAATTTTTGATAATTTTTCTTGCCGACATTGTTCAGCAGTTTCTTCCATACAAAAGTACATTTCATTCTGGTGTTGTATGGAAGAAACTGCACAATACTGTCGGCAAACATAACCAAAAAAAACATATCAAAATTCAACGCGAATTTTAAGCCACTTAAAATCCTCTTGCACGAAATAATATTTGATATGGAAGAAAGTGCACAAGACCGTCAGCAAAAAAAATAAATAATAATTATCAAAAATCAATGGAAATTTTTCGGAGCTTAACACTTGCATTTTAATATACTACAACTGAATCGGCTATAAAACAGCATACTCAAAAAGTTTCAAAAAATTCGGAAAGGAAAATTGAAAATTTTAATGAAATTTTTAAATTATCGACAATATTAATTTTTGAGCTCAAGGCCAGTATAAGGAAAAGTATTTTGGGTTGGGAAAAAAGACAACAACAGTTAGGAGTGGTAGAAATGATAGCTATTTCACCACATCTCCTTATCAGACTTGCTGAGCAAGTACGCAGCCAATTAGAGCACCCTATTTGATTTTGTTTATTCACCTAAATGTATTTGGTTTTTGCTTTGCGTACGAGCTTTCAAAAGCCGTAAATTTTGACAACTCTTACGCAAAAGCAAAAACAAAATACATGGGAACTTTGTAGTTGTGCTTATAATATCACCTTATATGAATTCGCCTTGATATATCTGTGGCGTTTTGCCATAACATCTTAAGTCTTAAAATTGAGTTTTGAGATATTGGCGATTTTCTCTCAAATCTATTGTGTTGAAATTTAATGAGTTATTTTTAATCAAGGAAAAAGTAAAACTATTTCTTAAGACATTATAGGCAGATTTTGAAAAAATATTTAGTAAGAAGTATGTTTTATTCGTTGTTTTGTACATAAGATATTTTTAAAAACGGAAGGTTAAGAAAAATCAAATGTTTTAATGTATGTAATATTTTCAAAAATAAAGATAAGAAAAATACAAATGGCGATAACTTTCTTTAAGATTGGGATTTTTTAAATCGGATTGGACACAAATATGGATTATGAGTAGGAGAACTAGAATATGACCTTAACTCGATTTTGACTTAAGTCGACTTAAGATGTTTTGGAAAATTGCCACAGATATACAGAGAAAAAATTTTTGATATTAAAATGAACCATATTTTTATGAAAAATGAACGAAAAAATTTAACTCGGAAAATAACACTGCAAGATTTAAACGGTGATCCACTGTATACTGAAACGCTAGATGTATTTTATTTCAAAAGTATTCAATTAATTCAGCCAAAAGGTCCTTCATTTCATGAGTCGCACATTTACTTACATACATATTTAAATATTAAAATTTTAAATATAATATATTCATACATACATATGTACATGCATATTTGCTTGTATTTGTATTTGTGCTTTTATTTGTATTTGTTCGCTTTCTGAAAGCCATATCTTACAATTAAATTGTCGTTAAAGTTAACAAACATAAAACTAGTTGACAAAAAATCCAACTAGCCAGAACAAATAGAGAAATACACAAACAATGTCCTGGCTTGCAAAAAAAAAACACAAAAATCCACCCGCCATAGCGAGGCGTTAAAATGCCCATAAAACTGCATGCAAATGGCCATGAAATCCTTGCTTAGTCTACTGCACGACAGTAAAATGTTGTTGTTGTTGCCTGCAAACAAATGCGCCAAACTGCAGATGCAATGCTAAACGGCGTGAAAATATTTAGTAAGTTGGTCCAACAGAGGCAATGAACAACAACAGCCATTTGTACAAACACACACACATACATACACACCTAGTGCCATAGCAGCAACAAATAACAAGAAAAAACAAAAAAAAAAAAAAACAACGGCAGTCTAGCAACCGCAGCGGTTACCATTTGTTCCCAACATAAGTCCGTTTGTACATCTGTCCGTCTATCCATCCGCCCGTCCGTCCGGTTCAAAAAAAAAAATAATAATAAAAAACAAAACACAAAAGCAAACTACCAACCAACATCGAAACAACGGAACTGGCTAAAATAGTTGCGCTACTCCTACGGATTCCTATGCTTGGTAAGAAAGCAAAAAAATTCCAGCGCAAAAATCAAAGCTCGCTCACCACAAACGCAACACAGGAACTCTAAGCGAAGCGTACTTGGTGTACATGAATTAAAATGAGAATTGTATTGCTGCAACGTTTTTCTTTTTTATGAACAGTTAGCGATAGTAAAAGGTTTAGATAAATTTTTCGAAACTTCATGCAGCGGTTGTAGTGGGTGTGGTGGCGCAGTGAAGCCAGTGATTTAGATACGACCACAAAAGCGGCGTGTGCGGATAGAAGAAATGGAATTGCATTTTATTGATGTTCATGCGGATTGTCATAGGCGATTATATTTCTGCTTTAAAAAAGATACTTCATATAATTTTTTAAATTATTTTTTTAAATGGTGCTAATCGTTCTCTGATCGTCTGTGATTTTAATAGCTATCAATATCTTAAATAAAAAAAAATCATAAAATGCTCATTACTCTGTAGCATAAATTAAGCGCCGAAAAATTTGTATTTTATTGAGACTAGACGGAGTCGGCTGTCATAAAAAGCAAGTGTGCTTTGTCAGCTTAATTTGAAATGATTTTAATGTCGTTAAAAAGCGTCCGCCTTAGCGAAACGCCCAAAGATCCAAAATCGACGTTAAGTAATTTCCTTACTAAAATCTTTAATTTTATGAAAAATAAGATTAAAATCAGCAAAGTTTAAAATCGGATAATAAGGATCAACGTTTTCTAATTGTGTACGTCTTATAACTAGCGCAATTTTCGCCGAAGCCGAACCGAACAACATCAAGTTCTAAAATAAATCAAAATTAAAAAAAAAAATCAAAATTTGTATTATTGTTATTAGAAAAACGTAAATAAGTATAAATCAAATCCATTTCAGTTCATAACATAAACTTACTATGTTTGTAAAAATAACAAAAACAAATTAAAATTTTTAAAAAAATAGAAATTACGAACGCCGTGGCAGTGTTATTCGGTGTGTTCCGGGCTCGGATTCCGGCCGGGACAAGTAACATCAAAGATTATAGAAAAAGTCGCCCCCCCCTCCGTAGACAATGGCAAACCTTCGATTGTATTTCTGATATGAAAAAACTTTTCACAAAAAAAAAAACATTCGCCGTTCGAAGTCGGCGTTAAACTGTAGGCCCCTCAATTTGTGCTAAAACATCCAGACCCACACCACAAATTCTAGGAAAAGTTCGGTCAAACATCAAGCTATGATATTATAATTGGTCCATTTCTTTGTAACCGACTAGCAAAAGAACACTAGGTAGGATAACAAAAGCAACAACACTGACTCGGAAAAATATGCGAGTTGAGTCAACTCGGTCAAATAATATCCGACCTGAAATGTAGTGTTGGGAAGTGAAAAAACTGCGCTATTGTGAATGAGCCGGAAAAAAAGACATGGGAAATTTAGATTTAAGACTTAATTCCTTTTTATTTGTAAATATGTTACTATATGTTACTACAGAAACTTAAAAATTGCCAGCACAACTATTTTCCGTTCCTAAATAGCACCAAACAAATCGCAACTTTCATGACAGAGCCTAACAGGGTTGCTTTTGCAAATAATGGTAATTTTATCCGAGTGGGAGCGTTCTTTTGCAGCTAGGTTATATTAAAACGGGCTCAATGTTATCAATATTATAAGTATGTATGTATATGGGTCATTCCATGCAAAATTTACACTCAAAAATTTTTTTTTGGAGAAACATATTTTTTTTTCGCGTTCTATATGGAAAAAATAATTGACCCGTATTTTTTTTTTTTTATATGATACTTAAAATTTTCGAGAAATGAATTTTCGAATTTTTGAAATCTTGAAAAAAATACGTTTTTTTCAGTATTCCGCAGCAAAAAAAAGTTTTGGTCATAAAAAATTCTTCCTGTACTGAAAATTTGCGTTATTCCCCTATCTTCGCAACACAGCTAAGCAGGACGTTCTGTGAGTCTTTTTTTTATAACAAATTAGTGCTTTTTTCTAAACAATCAAACTTTTTTCAAATTTGGGACTAAATTTTTTTACTTTTTTTTATTTTAATATGATTGCCTTTGATTACTAC